>VWZX01000692.1:180924-226370 GCA_013399015.1 Galbula dea
GGGGGGGGTGGAATGGGAGAAAACTTAGACCTTGGGAGTCAGCAGGAGCTTTTGCCATCACTTACAGTGCAACCAAGCTTTTAACTTTTTCACCTTCCTCACTTTCAGTGTCAGACCCATCAGGACACGTTGTATGATCACTGTTACTGTTACAATGGATCTGCAACACATCTGCAAGACACCGCGTTGCTACAACGTAGAAGCTAAGTTGATTACAAAGACTTTTCATGTGTCCTGCCCTTGGCAGGGGTTGTATCTAACTCTGACCTTTTGCAAAAAATACTCCAACACAGGGAAAAAAAAGAAAAAAAAAAAAAAAAAGGAAACTGCTATAGTCAGAGATATGCTCAGTTACTTCCACATACTGCTAATATAAATGAAGTAAGGAAAGGCAGTGTGTTACATTTTAAAATTAAACTAAATTACTGTGGGGATGGACAGCAGCAATTTGCTAGGAAAAAAATGAGGGAAAGATGGAGATGAGATAAAATAAAACAAATATAAAATGAAGAATTATTAAATCTAAATCACTTTTGGAGGCTCATCTGTTTTTTAAACAGAAAACATTTCCAAAGGCAAAGCTAGACATTCACAGAATCCCAGAATGGTAGAGGTTGGAAGGACCTCTGAAGATCATCTAGTCCAACCCTTCAGCTAAAGCAGGTTCACCTACAGCAGGCTGCTCAGGAATGTGTCCAGGAGAATTTTAAAGTCCAGAGAAGGAAACTCCACAACCTCTCTGGGCAGCCTGTTTCAGTGCTCTGTCACCCATTTTATTCCTTAGACTTCATTAGATTCACTCTTCTGTCTTAATAGATTCTTCAATTCATGACTGTGACTGCCTTTACAAATAATGACTTCCTGTACAGCCAAGAGGCTCAAATTTCTGGGTCTTCTATATAGTATTTGGTCATTCCCACATGATTTTCTGTGAGTATCAAATTACATCCACAGATACTTATCTAGAAGACCTTCAGATACTAGTTTCTTAATCATTATCACACAACAAACACACACCCAAAGAAAATGCTTTACGATGTCTTTTGTGCTGTCCACCACTCTCAACCCATTCTTACAAAGTTGAAAAGTAACTGTATATAAGATCAGTTCAGATTATGATCAGCCATTGTAGAGCCTTTAAACAACTCTGTAAATCTCTACCTCAGATTTGGCATTGTTTTCATTATTCCAGAAAAGCCCTTTCTTCTCAGAAATTAATTCTGAAAGAGTCTCAGGGAGTCACAGGCTTCCAGGACTGATGTTTAAGTTGCTATGTGCTGAAGTTCAAAAGTTGTATTGATGTCATAGAGACTAAAACTGTTAAAAAATAAATAAAAATAAAAAGTTCACTTTAACTGGGTATTTCTTCTCTCCAGGAGGTTTGATCACTGTGTTAGTGTACTTGCTAGTGGTGCAAAATCAGGCTCTAAGCTCTTATATGTTTGTTGGAAGTTTCCTGAAAAATTTATCCTTCTGACTAACCTTGGACATGCCCCTGAAAATTTTTTGTTTGTTTGTTTGTTTGTTTCTCTTTCCTGTCTGGAACACAGTTGAAATTTTGGACCACTAAAGTAAGGGGAAAATAGTGTGTTTAGTATTTGGTAAGTGCCAAAAGATATTACCAAAGCACAGAACTAAACTAGGACAATCTGAGTATACTGAATATTTGTTTAGTGGAACATAAAGGCCAAGCACATTAACCGTACTTGAGCAAGTACTGTAGGTGATCCTGTTTTCAGTCTCTGAGAAAACCCAGAAAGATTGGAATTTGATTCTTTGTTTAAGGAAATTGTGAGTTTCCTATATAGACAGTTCCTCCAGGCTTTAGAACAGGCCTAAAACCATGTACCATGAACCTGAACAGTTTCTATGGAACCAGGTCCTTTTTTCACCCAAAACTAGACATTTCTTAAGGCCAGGCTCTTCACGTCATGCTGTTCCTATATTTAAGGTCTAGAGTTATTCAAGTGATATCCTTTATAAATTCCATTTCATATGTATGCATGATATGGACGAGAACTGACTGGTGCTTCTGCTGAAATCCATTTTGTCAGGAAATTCCCAATTAACACAAAGAAAAATCCTTCCTTAGGAATTCCTTGCTTTCAGTAAATAAGATGTCAAGGTCTTGATACCATTCAGTTTTCTTTCCTCTTTTTGACCTGATTCATGTTGACAACAACAAAACTTTGAGAACAGTCATAAAATGGGAAGCGTAGATGTTTGCCAGCTGCAATGAGCAAATTACTCTGTTGTCATTGCCAATATTAACGACTTTCATAATTAGGAATGCTATTGTGTAATTTGTTGTTGGGAGTATCTCTACCAAAAAGGAGAGAAACAAATTTCCCTTCCCAGCAGGTTTGGTGATAGAAGTGAAATTACTGCAAGAATTTCAAGCATGACTATTATGTCCAAAAAGAAAACTTTTTGCCTTTATCAAAGCTTACATTTCAGAAAGAGATCAAGTTCCACCTCAACATAAATTAAGCTTTTTGTCAAAATCATGCTGCTGCAGAACTTCATTTCTCTGGTGCTGAGACACTTCTCTTATAACTTAAAATCTAATTTTATAATGCACTTTGTTTACTTGTTTTCTTTTCTTATTCCAAGGTAGTTTTTAAGTTATTTTGTTTCCCATCCTTATGTTTATTCACACCACTGTATTGACAAGAAAGCAACCTCTCCTATAAAACAGGACTTCTATTCCTTCAATTACCTCTAATAATCCTTTTCTTAATTTTTCTTCTTCATCTCTCTTGAACAAAGTTCTCCTGAATTGAACAGAGCACTTAAACTAAGGTTTCCACAGATGTTTTGTCAATGACTTTGATACTTCTCTAAGTTTTTGCAAATTCCCAGTGCACCACTGTACACTTGTCTTTTACTAAGTATGTTGCATCGACAGCACGTAGTCCTCTTGTACGGGACAAAAATCATGAGGTCTCACTCAACAAAATTTCTAACTTGTAAAGTCATAGTTGCTACCAGATGTTATTACTGTTTCTTTAAATTATTCAATCTCATTCCATCTCTACAGATCCCCAACGTCCTCTTATCCTTTAATGTGATATCATGCTTTATTGGTAATCCTCAACTTTGGATAATTGGGATTGTTTTCTATCACAGCCCTACTATTTGTCCAAATGGAGAAATCAAACTGACATCTTTAAAAGGATAAATCCCCAATTAAACAAAACAAAATCCCAAACCAGTTAGTAGAGCTGCATTTGTAACTTTGCCAGTTTAACTGTTAACCTTTCACGTGTACCTGCTGTTGTCCCTTTGCAAACCAACTTGTATCTGCCTTACAGTTCCTGCAAAAATGCTTAATCTCAAGGAGAAAGAGAAGAGATACAGATAAGATAAATGTAGTAGACAAAGCATTGAAGTGTTAGGCTAGTTTAGCATATCCACCTTAAGTAAACTGAAGTTGTGTTTTATACCTTTTTCTTTTCTCTTGGTTTCTATCTCTTTCAGGTCCAAAGCCAAATCAAAACAGTGAATCTGTTTGGGCTGAAAAGCACACTGATATAACTATGCTGAAATTAAAAAATTTCTCCAAACTGTGCTGCCCTGTACTTTGACATGCGGATGCACCAGTTAATTTGGAAGTTAACGCTCTTTACACTTGCAGAGAGGCCATAAAAGTTTAGGCACTTCACAGGAAAAAAGAAGCAGTTAGGCACCTAACTGTAAGGAAGAAAAAATAAAACCACAACAAAAAAGACCCCAAAAGCTTTACTTGGCTGATGGATAACCCTAGAATTTTGTAAGTAACTCAAGTTAAACAACAGTTCAATGACATGCCAGAAGAGGTTTTGAAGTTGCTCCTATAATTCAGGACCCTGCTTCCAAAGGAGGGCTGCCGGCATTGCAGTACAAAGACTAATGGTGCCTTGTATCCGTTCTCCAGTGGCTAGAACTTTTCTGTTCACTTTCCCTTCCTTATATTTTTAACAGAAAATTTTCCAAGGTAGCATAATGCCATCATTTGCCTTACTTTCAAAACAAGCCTTACAAGAAGCTTTTGTTTGTTTGGAGGGCTAGGGTACAGCTGATGTGACTTTTCCTCCACTGTACACGTTATGTTGCTAAGTGACATTTGGCAATGAATATTTCATGTTGCTCCTGTTTCTCTGAGCCAGCAGCATTTTGTTGCTGTGTTCCAGATGTCAGTGTAGTGAGATGTCATCCCCATAAGGATGTGCATTTGAACTGGAAGAGAATGAATAATAGGTAGTATCTTCAACAGCTTTATTTTTCTATCAAAACTGATACATTATTAGTTATGAAACTCATTTTATTGGCAGCTTCTGAACAGAATTTCTCAAAGTCTTAAGGTTTTTTAGATGTTTTAAATAATGAGACCAATAAAAATATACTTTTAAAGATATATATGTTTTCTGAAGCAAACAAAATGGGAAACTTTTTTTAAAAAAAATCTTTTCTGTATGAAAAAAATAGATTAGAAATTCTTAAAAGACAAGCACACACTGAAACCAAAAAAAAGGTATTGCAGATGGCTTATATTCCATAACAATTCTCTGAAAATAAGTGTGTAGATATTTTGGTGTCTCTAAAATTTTATATATGATAAATATCTCATACTGTGAATTTGGCTCCTTATCCAGATGCAAAATGTTCTGGTTTTCCAACTCTAAAGCATCTTGGGCATGTATTATATATTGTGTAATGAGCATCTCTTTAAATATATTCAAAAACGTGCCTAGAGCCCTGGAACCCAATATGTATGCTGTGATTTTTAAAGTGCTCTTGTGCCAACATCATGACATAAACAGCAAATCAAATAGATATACTACTCCAACATCAGTCTCTGTATTACAGCCATGGAACTACCAGAGACCCTGAATAAAGATAAGCAAGTACAAGGGTTACCCAAAAGCAGATCAAATTATCAAAGTGTTATTCAGACTCTTAAGTGAGTCCTTAGTTCCTATCCCCACACAGGAAGGGAAAAGAATTTCAAAAAGTGCCATCCTACAATTCATTAGGTCTCCATCCTCCTGACTACATACAAGTCTCCTTGCTCTTTAAGTCTGCATAAACACCGTCCTTTCGCCCTTCCACAGAAGGAGATGGAGCTTCCCTCAGGCTTTCTCATGACATGCTCCTAGTGGATTCCAATATTTGCTCTCTAAGCGTTCTCCACAGGTGTGTCAGAGGTGGCAAAAGTTTTGCAGAATTTAGGTTCAATGAAAGAATCAGAGCACTCAGATTAGTCCCAATGAAGTTTTCAGGGCTTCAAAGTCTAAAACTTGTGCATCGCTTGGCACCTTGGAGAGCAGGTCTTATAAGTTCCTCTTACTGTTTATGGCCATGAAGTTGAGTATATGAATATGTCACTTTTGCCAAACCAGGGCCCCTTAGCTGTAAAATATCTGAGGATACATAACTAGGTGGAAACGTCTTCACAAGAAATGTGTTGGGGAGCCTTTTCCTTATATTGCCTCTAGATCTTAACAGATAACAAACATATCCATATCTCTTTGATCACTACAAAAATAAATGTGTTTGTCTAAAATCTATTACAGGGCAATAAAAGAGTATTTTAAATGTACTCAATCCAAAATCTTATCGGCAGAAAAATGGAATGAACTATTTACTTCATGCTCTTTTTTCTATAAAAAGTCTTGTTTCTGGAGAGAAACTGTACTTAAGAAAGCAAAGAGGTACATAAATTGACCAATTTAGCAGAACTGGTAACATGAGTGATGTAGTAATAAATTAATATTCTCCTGATTTAGTAAGAGATAAAATATTCTGTTTTCCTGGAAAAGCAGCAACAGAATTAAGTGAAGACAATACAGATTAATGGTTTTATAAAAGAAAGGGAAGAAAAGATTTCTGAAACTGTGCAACTGTGCATGCAGACCAAAATACTTCTCTTTAAATAAATGTGAGTAAGGGATTGACATTGCATGGTTCACTGTAGGGACCACATTGTAGTTTGTACAGGTGCTACAATGCAAAGGGTCAGGCTGTGCGAAGTAAGTTGTTGGTTGACCTACAATTAGGTGACTGCCCAAAGCTTACTTTTTGAACAAACACCCGTGAAAGTCACCAGTGAATGTCTGCTTGTTCTTATGCACAGATGTGTGTGTACAGTCTCTCATGAAAGGCCTGATTTCTCTTCTCCAATAGCAGAGATTCTCACTTTCTGCTAAGGGCTTCGTTTGTTTAGTTACTGGCATCAACAAAAAGATGATTCAGTTCTGATAGCTGACTATTCCAAAGGAAATCTGAAATAATTTCTTTCCCTATTACAGGCAAAATTGGTCCCTACTTCATCCTGTGGGAGTATGAGCTTTGTTTCCTTTGATATTTTCTGTTTTAGAAGCAAGTTTCTTTTGCTATTTTGTCAAAATTTCTGCTTTCCAACTCCTCAATTGCAAGCCACAGTACAAATAAAGAGCAGGTCTTGGCCAACCTCTTTCCAAGATTTTGTTCTGCTGTATGGATTACCTTTACACAGCAGTGAAGTAAACCATCAAATATGTGTAAATTCCTGTATGCAATGAACAAAGTGGTAAGATTAGACGATAATTGCTTTAGGTTGTTGACTTTTTTCCATGTTACTATTTTTACCAAGAAAATGTTTAGATCCAAACCCTGACCCTGCTGTAGAGTAACTCCTCTAACTGTGGAACTAATGCCATTTTAAGTACACGCTGGGGACTGGATGGGATAAAGAAACTATGGATGACCTAGGGAGAAACAGCTTGTCTTGGATATCTTGAGGTTTAGCTCTAGTAAGGTCTCAAAAATGAAATGATAGTCAAGAACTGTCTTTTGAAAATAGTGTAAGGGTAGACTAAAGTGACCTGTGTACATACAAAACTGAATTTATTCCAGCTTCAAACCCACCTAGAAATCACACAAGTGACCAAGTGACATTGCATCAGTATTTAGGAACTGCATTAAGCTAAACTCTGGCTAAAGTTTTTTCTAGATATGAAAGCCAGTATGTCATACTATATTTGAATTTTATTAATGTTATTTAAATAACCACTGGATGAAAGCACTTATAGCTTGTAACTGCCATAAATATTGTTGCATTGTAAACAAATGCCATGTTCCTAAACAGAAATGTAAATTGAGCGAGGCCCATATGAGTCAATGTAATAATAATCCCTCCACCAAGCTTTAGATGGTCATTATTTTTAGAATTCAAGTTTTCCAGCCCTTGAGAACCTTATTCCTACATCCTAAATCAAAATCAGCAAACACATCCCAAAAGTTTATTCTTTAAATATACCCTTCATTCCTTCAATACTGACAAAAAGAACATTGCTTCAAAGTCGAGCCAAAAACCAAAGCAGTACGTATTCCAAAAGTGAAGTGAGGGAAATAGATTCTTGTTCAGGAATATGTCCAAGTAGAATTGAGTGCAGTACAGCTGCAACATAATAAAAAGCAATGCTGGAATCCATGGCTAGCCTATCCTCTGTGCTACAGACAACGCCAGAGCTCTTAACTCTTCAGAGATACCTTGGGAGATGCAGCACAATGGCCAGTTGGCCATTAAATCCTAGAATACTACGTATGTGGCTATGTAAATCTTGTGTAAAGCCAGATGAGATCCATAAAGTGAATAAGCTGCAATAACTCAAATTAATTCAAAGACAGGGGAGACAGTCAAAGGGAGATGTAGATATGATTTTTGTTTGAGTTTACGATTCTGAAAGGTAACTCTTCAGCATGTTTGGCCATACTGCATGTCACCACACCAAAAGACATAAGATAGCCATTCTCACTGTGGGTCTTCCTAATTTATTCCTCATTTGGTGAGAATTTCCTTGAATCATTTTAGTATGTAATAGTGGTTCCAAGGCATGTAAAAAAGCAAAGGAGGAAAGCAAAAGGATTTGAGGTGGAACGGCATGTTGGGTTGTTTGTTCTGTCCTTTGATTATGCCTATTTAGTTAAGGCATCAGATGCTTTGGTTTGCTTTTCTGTAGCGTGCAATTATTGTGGGAAAACTACGTCAAATAAGTGAATGTTTTCCTTTGATCAAAAAGGCGATGAATATGTGGCCATTCTGATGTGTTCTGGAGCTAAGCTACCCAGCACAGCTGCTGGTCAACCTCTCATGAATCCCACAGATAATTCACATCCCTGATGCAAGGTTGTTTTAAGGAAGATCCATTAGTTCAATGGGTTGAATAGGTCTTAGAATTCATTTTGTCTGAGGGCATGCTGCATCCCTAATTTCATGTAGAAGATATTTTCTGGCACTCATAAAAACCTTTAGTTGCAATTTCAAGGTCCTGTTTTTGACAGGGTTTCAGGGGTTTTGTAAATATTTACCACAAAGGCACTTGAATGAAACAGCTTCATCATCAGGACTAAATGATAAAACTACAAGTTTAAACAATATGCACTGCTGAAAGGGAAGTGAAAGATGTTTTTATTACAGGTATTTACTACTCATATTCAACACAGATCTGTCAAAGACGAGACAGTATCAAAACATATTGAACACTTACAAGTCTAGTATATACATACATATAGTCTTTAATTTCAGTGGCTAGTATAAAGCAGTCTTTAGTTAATTGGAAAGTAATGAAACTTTCTGGGAATATCTTTCAGAAATTGCTGAAGAAAATTTGACTGGAGCTTATATAGCTCTCTTCATGATAAAGACAAGGCAAAAGCAAACTTTGGTTTGTTATCTGCTATAGAATACACATGTGATGGTAGGCCAAAAGGATACCAGGCTTCCTCAGAATTTGAATAGATTTCTTTTGGAATTGGTATTTGTTTCCTATCCTTGAAGTGAGTTTTGGTGCAGAACTCAGACCACCAGGGATGTAACTCTGACATACAGTCCTCCTACAGTAGCAGGTTTCAGCCATTGCTATATGACTGCAGAGATAAAGTACCTAGTTCTTAGACTAATAATGGAAGAAATATGTGAAGATGAAACAGACTGAAACACAAGATGTTCAACTTCAGCAGAAAATAAAGTGTCCTGGGTCTGCCCATTGCAATGAATGCATATCAGGTACATCTCTATTTTTGTGTCTACTGTTATTAATGTGATTAATTTTATACCTATAGTCCAAAGGGATCAAAGTCATATTGTTCTTGATATAGTGTATAAATCAGTAACAAAGAAGGACATCCTTCTCCAAGAGAATCTATAAACTGGGAGACAGGATTCAGTAACACGTGGAAAAGTAGACTAAGGTGCATGCTGGGTGCAACAAAGTCATGGATCTAGCTGAGGGAAAGTTACACCTGAGTACATTGCAATTGCAAAATTAAGACTCTGGATGATATGAAGATGTCTACACACAATACTCTGGTCCATGAACTTCATTCTTGCATAACTGGACTGCATTTTGCACAGAGGTAAAGGTTAATGCAACACTGAACATAAGCTGAAGTGGACGGCATACCTGTGTGCTGACCTGAACTGGGAAACTGTTCTAAGAATAGACTGTAGTTCAATCTGAAGGCAGAACAGGAACAACAGTAACAGGAAATAAATATACTGAAGGTGTACACTTTGTCTTTTTGTCAAGTGGCTCTGACTGCTAAGTTTTACCTCTGATCTTTCTGTGGCCTTGAACAGTATCAAAGACTTGTAAGGAACAACAGGTCAAAACTTTTATCATATGTGATTTGATGATGGATCAGAGTTAGATACAAACTATGACAGGCAAAGAAGGAAGGAAACATTAAAAACAGAACCCTCTTTCTATTCAACCATATCAAATCAAACCCTATCTTGCTGTAGTACTTTGAAAGCTGCTTTAAATTACTTGTGACTTTTTATGCAGTTACAGTCTACAAAATCATTAGTTTATTTAACACTTTCTTTAAAAGGTGCTGCATCATTTCTCATTTGTCTTAAGAACACTCAAAACTGATTAAACATTTCCCTTGAGAAGCTACCTTATTTTATTTTGGATTTTAATTTATTTCACTGCATGATTAATTTGTAATCAAGACTTGATTTGATTTTCTGAACTGTATTTTAAAACCAAATATGAATAACTTGTGGATTACTTGCAAAATACTAAAAATGTGTTCCATTAAGAAAAAAAGTATTGTGCAAATTTCATGCACACAGAATTAACTACTCTTCAGTAAGCTTTCTGAAAGTAAGTATGATCAAAGCATCCCAAAGGTCAAGTGTTGTGGAATGATGGTAAAGCTGCAGGGTCTACAAAGTCAAGTGAATGTGAATGACTACACGGATGCAAATGATTGTCTTATCTAGCATAATTGTCTCTTAAAAGTTTTGACTGCAGATTTTATGCAGTTGTGTTCTGAAATCTTGAACTTCTGGCAAATGAATTTACTCCAAGAATACATGCTTCTTGCTTATTTTTGTTTAAAAAATATATATCTCATTCAATTTAAAATTATGCAACCAAATGGCATCACATTTCTCACAGCCCTTTTCCTTACTGGGGCTGTGCATGGGCAGTATCTAAAGTGAAAACCTCTTCTGAGTTAAAAATGATGTTTACTTCTTCTCATTTAAAAACAAACAAAACTTTTAACCCCACTTTTTGCACAGAGTTGGTTCTTGACACAGTTCTAAAATCTTGGCAAGTGCAGCTCTCCCAACATGTTCAGTGCCATTTCTCCATTAGGCTTGCTAGAAGTGAGTGAATATCATACCACTGAGTCAATGGACCAACAGAACATTTCAAAGTGCTCCAAAGAGATAATTGACCAGCTGAAAGTGTAAAGTAACACTAGAACTGTAGTCACTGAGTAATGTGATCTCATTCTGAATGTGTGTGTTGTATTTGATTACCAAGGACTATGAAGAGTGGGGAGAGGGAGTAGGGAAAGAGACCCAAAGGAACATGTTTAAATAGAGATAAGCCAAGAACAGCCACTTTATACAACTTCTGTAGAGAAATCAGAAGATTGGAAGTAGAAGAAGGAGGATATGAAAAGGTCAAGTCCCCCAGTAGTATGTTTAAAACTTTTTAATTTTCTCCCATAGTATTTGGAAAGCAGAACGAGAGCAAAACCTTCACTGCCTTTATTTAGGTTCTCCCTGGCTTCAAAGATTGGCAAGTTCTTACTATATTTTTACAAAGCAGACTGCTTTTCAGGCAGGTTTTCTCAAGTTCTTGCTTTATGAGTTTTGGAGAAAGATTCTGGCCAGAGATGTTCAGAAAAAAAAAAAAAAGTGTTTGCAGTCTTTGGAGGTTGTTAATTCCTGGAAAAACTTCTGGCACACTCCAGCTCACCAAAATTTCACAGAAAATGTTTGTTAGAACTTGACCACTTTAAATGAGTTTCTTTTGTTGGTGTCTTTACCTAGTGGAAGTTCGAATCGTGCTTGGTTTTACACACAAAGTCAAGCAATGATGCCAACATATACAGCCCTCTTCTCTCTGACATATTTTATTTATTTACTCTGGAGTCCGAAGACAGCTTGGAGACATGTCTCCTGCCAACGGTATTTGCAGTGGTATTCACAGAGTTGTCCTCTAGAGTCAGTTTGCACTTATTTCTTACTCATGTAGAGGTTCAATTTTTAGTAATAACTCTTCTACACTGTGTCTGAGGTTGCCACTATTATTCTGCATTGACCTGACCATCTTCCTGCAACATTAGAAGCTTTACTAGACTGCCATGTAAAATCACCTTATACCTAGAAAGTAAAGAGGGCATGAATAGTGTGAAATATTTATTTTGAAATATAGATCAAGAATCTACTGCTTTGCATGTCATTATTATAAGGATGGAGGATGGGAAGACGTATTTTGGAACACCACTGCTGCAGAAGCAAATTGGACATACCATCTTTCCCAGGATAATAGGTTCCATCATGAATCTAGATAGGGGTCGGGCATGGGTTGTGATCATTTGTTTCTTAGTACTTAGTTACACCCTCTTGTAGATCTTAGCTGAAATTCTGTCACAACTGGCATATGTTCATCTTTCCTTCTGCTGAAATAGCCTAAAATACCTTTTTCCCATGCACACTGGCAGGGAGGTATTAGATCCCTCCCTCAACCTCCATCTTACTAAGATAAACATACCAATCTCATTCTTCCTACAGAGTAGGCTCTCCAGTACTCTAACAACCTAATAGCCCATTTCTGTGCCCTTTCCATTTTGAACGGGATTTTTAGAACTGCAGCATTTTCCAGCAGTAACACATTTATTTTCTGCTCATGAAAATGAAACCATTGGTAAATTAGATATTTCAACAATGAACTCCATAGTTATTCTTTTAGGATGTGAGGAAAGAGCCTTCCCGTTTGACTCAGTCTGTGTGCACAGTGCTCTTGGATGTGATGGCAAGGCAAATGAATCATAAACAGAATGAAGAAATAGCCTTCAAATCTGGTCATCTGGCATGACCATTTGTAGCTAGGGTCCCATCCTCAAATTCACATCAGACCTCTATACTGTAAAAAATAATATTCATCTGCAGAAAGATGGTATGGACGTTTCTGTGTGCATTTTAGTGTGTGCACGTCTAATATATATGTCACAATCTGAAAAGCTTCCTTTAAGATATAGTTTTATCATAACTGCAACTGGGACTACCTTAATTTCTGTGGAAATTAGGGAAATTAGTGGAATTGCAAAAAATTAATTATTCTCTAAATATTATTTAAGAATGTAAGTAATAAATTACTCCCAGTTTTTCATTCATATAAAATACATAAGATTCATGGCAAACAGTTTCAAATAAGCTTCATATTCAAAATAGCCTTGCCAATTTATAGCAGCTGAGGATCTATCCCTTTCCTGCTCAAACACATAATACTTTAAAATTATAATCCACAAGACAACAGCTCCATACCAGGAAAATTAACTATCCACCAAAACGGAAAATGAGAAAGAAAGAAGGAAAGAAAAACAAATCTGCTTTATAAGAAGAAAATGAGACATTCCTAAAGCATTTCAGGATGACCACACACCAAGTGAAAAAAAAAAGATGGTTCCAAATGCCTGCCCCACACAAAGGATAACTTCGCTTGGCAGAATACAAGACTATCTCCTTTTACTAAGAACAACTCACCAATCAGTCAACACCACTTTAACTACTTTAAGTATTTTTCCACCTTTCCCAAAGTACATCAAAAGTTCAACACATACTACCAGCCAAGCAGAATATCCAGTAAGCTATATATATCCATCCATATATATATATATATATGTATATATACACACACAAGTACAAACACAAACACACGTAGCATCAGGTATTCCATTTAGAGAAAAACAAAATCTAGACATTGACAGAAGCTATATGACATCTTCATCCTGTCATTCACTAAATTTCTCACTTTTTTAAAGTTTCAGGTAGAAAGCTATGGAATATTTGTCTTTACAGTCTCATGTTGCCAGCCACGCACACACACACACATATATATATATATATGTACACAAAAAAGATTCAGGAAGCCTCAGAATCATCAAAATTAACTACCGTGTAATGGCGACTTCTTTGTTATTATTTCTGTTTCTCATAGATGTTCTAGGTGTAATCAGAATGTAATGAATACAAACAGAATAAAAAGAAGGGAAAGGATCTGAGAAAATTCACAGTCCTTCTGTAGGGTAAGCAATGGAATAAAAGAAAAAAGGAGGAGGAAAACCTGAGACTTTAGTATCATCACTTGAAGCTGCGTAACAGTTCTTCCCAAGGAAAAGGGATTTTCAAGAGAGATTTGAAGCAAAGGAATGAGATGGCTTTATGGATACTTTACAGGAAGTTCCCTCTGAGTTTGGCCATCAAAAATACAAGGATCCTTGTCTGGAAAGTTAATAGGGGTAGTGGGAACTTATGCTATGTGGCAAATTGAAGTAGGCATAAAGAGCTTAGACTCTGAAAGCGGTCAGGGCTCTTATTTGATGAAATAAAGGAGATGGATGCAGCAGAATGGTATCAAGGCAGAGATACATGAAGAGATAAATGAAATATCCCTAAACTATGAAGCAGGGATATTTTATCCCTGCTGTTTGCTCAATGAACTTTAGGGGAGCAAGACTGAAGAATGCCTTTATAGGCACTGATGAAAAGATACTGTATAATTTAAGTGTCAGGAAAAAAGAACAGTTTGAGGAAGACACAAGGCTTTTTAGTAGGGCCTGTAACAACAGGACAAGGCATAACAGTTTTAAACTAAAAGAGGGCAGATTAAAACTAGATGTAAAAAATTTTTTACAAGGAGAGTGGTGCAACACTGGAATAGGATGCCCAGAGAGGTGGTAGATGTCCCACCCCTGGAAACATTAAAGGTCAAACTGGACAGGGCTCTAGGCAACCTGATCTAGTTGAAGATGTCCCCACTCACTGTGGGGTGGGGTTTGACTAGAAGATCCATTATTCCATGATTCTATGATAAGAGTTTCAGCAACCTGCATTGCTAGAAAGCATAGCACAGAAGGTGCTGTTTGTTGAATTTAGACATTGCTTGGATGTGAGGATTTAGATGATAACCAGATTAGAGACTTCAACCACATTAAAGCCCACAGTTATTGAGAAGAACATAGTGAGAAGGTCTGTGGTAGAAAAACTGTGATTTAGCCAAACTAAGTTTGAGTGGTTAGTAAGTCATTCACAAAGGTGTCAGACAGATACTTTATTTAGTACAAAAGGAGACAGAGAGAAATATATTGGCAAATCTGTGAATCCCCAGCAAAGAGATAAATAAGGAAATCTTTGGTTGTAGGTGCAATTACACAAAATATTACACCTCCAATTTCCTTACCAAGAGCTGGAGGGTCCTCCAGAGGATGTGTTAAATAAATTATTAGAGAAGTAAAAGAAGCTCAAGGAAATTCAGATCTGAGGAATCTCAGATTTCTAAGAGAGCAGAAGCAGAGAGGCCGAGAGAAGTTACAGTTATAGCAGTAAGTCTGAGATCTGGCAAACCAGATGCCATTAGATGTTGTGGAAAGAATGGTTTTATTTAAGGGCAGAGAAGAGAAGCCAGATTGGAAGGATGCTAGGAAGAAAAAGTGTAAACAGCACATTCAGAAAGCTTAAAGATGAAAGAGCAACTGCAGATGGGCCAGTAGCTAGAGATGCAAGGAGTCAAAAGTGTTTTATTTATGATGTGAGAGGCTTAACATATGGTATATTGAGCAGAACAAACTGGAAACAGTGAAAACAACAAAGCAGAGGAGACCAAGAGGTTAAGGACAGGAGTAAGGGAGGGGAGTAGAATGGGCACACAGGAGATAAAGAACTAAGAAGAGAAAGGATAGGAAGAGGTAAGCATTAAAAAAGGAGTTGAAAAGATCAGGAAGGAGGAGAAATCTGAAAAACAGGGAAAGGGCCACAAGCTAGAAGGAAGAGGAAAGACATGCCACATGTTAACAGAGAGAAAAAGGGAAGGAGGGAGGGATAGGGAGGGAGGGAAAGAAAGAAAGAAGGAAGGAAGGAAGGAAGACTTGCTAAGACCTTCTGTCAAGAGAAAAGGGGAAGAATTTAAGCAGGGACTAAGAGGTGCTGAGGAGATGGATAGAACCATGGGATTAGGACACAAATAAACTTGAGGGAGCACAGCTGTGCAGCTAGACTGAGGATAACTGGAAAAGCAGAACGTTGTGGTGAGCATGATATGCGTTTTTAGATGCAGTAAAAAATATGATCTTCACACTCCTTAATTTCAAACCTCTCCTCCTAGAGTTAGAAAAGCCCATAATGGAAGGGGCATCCTTCAGGACAGAATGGATGCTTCATGATTCTTTCAGAACAGAATTATAAAGCTTGTTAAAAGCCAAGGCTGTATGAGAATAAGCAGATTTATAGTAGTCATGAAATCATAGAAAAGTCTGAAATTAGCATATATATTTTTATGACATGAATATTTTAGTTACCAAGTTATTTTGTTTAAGCTCAGTCTGAACAAAGGCAATAGACACATTTCCAGTAAAATATTTCCAGTTGAATACAGTGATATTTCCCTCCATGGAAGACTCAGCCCTCTCTTTCCATAGCACAGTGTTCCTTAGCAAGGTCTGAGAGTCTTACAGCACACACGTGCAGCAGCTGCAAGGCTAATGAAAATCACAGAAGGCAGAGCCTATGACCATAGAGTGAGATACAGACACCATTAGCCATGTTGGCTGCATTATGAACCAGATCAGGAAACCAATCCAGGCTAAAACTAACCCAGCAGAAGGTTTATTTTTAAACTGATTCATTTCCCAATGAAATTCACTGACTAGCTGCACAAAGGCTTGTACTTGCAGAGGAGAGGGGATGGATGGGATAGTGGCTGAAGGGAAAGGAGGGAACTGTCTTCTTTTCAAGTAGTATGACTTTTTTATCTCTCCCTGAGGACTAAACTATGTTGCAGAGAGAGTCTGAATGACTAACTGAATGTAGTCCAGTTTTAAATGACTAAAACTGTGTTGAACATAAGGCTTTCAAGTTCTCCAAGCTACACTGGGCTCTCATCATGTGACATCTTACATTTGTTCCAGAGGAGACAGTTTATACCTGGCACAAGTGAAAGTGAGTCCAAGTTTCTCAAATAGCCAGCTTATAGTCATAGTCCATCAACTTTTGTTTTTAATTCTTTCCTCTCCTTAGCTTACTTACAGTATTCTTTCTTATAAGTCATCAGATAATTACTCTCCTTCTTCAGTGTCTACCCCTTCCAAACTTTAGATTGCAGCTATGCCCCCATGCTCTTTCTTGGTCTTGTCTAAGTGCCAGCACTGTTTCTCTCTACTTAACTGGTGACTTACAACACAAAGGCACTTAGGAGGAAACACAGTTTTATCTAGCTTGCTGTACATAAGCCCCTCTATATTCCATCTCATCTATCATTTCTTTTTTCCAACTATCTGCTCTCTGTTGAATTATCTGAATTTATAAGCTATTGGTTAGCCCTTGTTTGTAGGGAAAGTAGGAATCAAAAATGATCAGTTAACTCATGCCTTCCAGCAGGCTTGGGGTCAAAAGTTGTTCTAACTCCCTGCCAGTGAGAACAGACAGTGGGGACTGCTAGCACGCACACTGTCTGCAACCCTGGAGACTATCAGCTGAAATGTGCTCTGGTAGAGACTCTTTTTGAGGAATGCTCAAGCTGCTAAAGTTGTAAATTCTGTGCAACATGACCCACAGAAATACACTGTTTTGAATTTGAAACCATCTCAGAGCCAGGGTGCAATTTGAAGAGGAGAAAAAGAACAGTCGCCCTGTAGTATCCAGGACCTAGTGGTTTGAACAAGGGCTCAGATCAGTTCTCATACTTCCTAGTTGTATCTAGATTGAGTGTCTCTTATTTTTTCACTCTTCAAACACTGAATTATTTACATGAACCTTAATTGCTGAAGAGGAGAGATTGTGAGAAAGAGTTGTTTAGTAATTTAGTGGACAAGGGAGGTACTTACCCAGACATCCTAGGTCCAAGATCTGACCATTTACCTAGTGGACCTTCTTGGATACCAACTTCTGTCTAAATCACTTTCGAGGAAAACAAAAACATGACAGTGTCACATTAGATCTGAGTTCAGACAGAAATGAATTTTAGAAAATTTAAATCCTACACAAAAAGGGGAATAATTTTGTTTTAGCAAGCTCTGCCTGGAGCCCTCATTTTGGAACCTTGTTTGAAAATGCTAACCTGTGAAAATGTGTCTGTTTCATGCATGAGACAAATCCTGCTCAAGAGGTGAGCTCTATAGATCTCAATTATTACTGATAAGTTTTTTTCCTAGTCTGTTTAATAAGTTTTAAAAGTGAGATAATTTTGCACTTTCAGTAATTTAAAATGAAAAATCTTAACTTTCACATGAGAAATGGCTTAGAGTCTTCACACTTACAGATCCCTTTCCCCTTTTCAACTTACAGCTCCAAGACATCCAATGACTTCTCTGTGCCTTCACATACACATAGACAAGTGAGGTGTAACTCTTTGCAGGCTGCAGACAGCAAACACATAGGTCTGGAGGGCTCTTTTCTTAAGAAAAACTAGAGGGAACTGGCCTTCCGGTTCATGAAATTAATGAAGAGGCAGAATGATTTGTGAAAAACAACTGCTGCATAGGACCACCACCTGCAGCATGAGCTGGATCCCACAATGTGGAAGAAATCCAGAACGTCATTTCAGATTAATTTCTTGACATTTTAACCTTGTCCTGCACCCCATCCACCAACACAGAACATATTCAAGAGTAACAAAGATATTTCTGGCGACACACTGCAGCCATGGGAAATTGGAATGCAAGTCATGCCATATCTACTGACAGCTCATAAAGTACTCCACAACAGTGCAAAAGATGTATTTTCTATGCCTGAAGATCATGTAGCTTGGTCTGGGTTTTACTAAATAGTGCTGAACTTTTGGCTGTTTATTCCCAACCCTGTGATGTAAGCTTGGCCTCCCTGAAAGCCAGACTCCAAGTGCGGCAACCATTCTCTGCACATACACTGCATGGAAAGAGTTACCTAGTAATAAAAACCATATGAAGCTCTGAGATCAGTTCCCCTTTCTCCCTCCCCAGGTGTTCCTTCGTGGTTGTGATTTGTGCACAGGCCTGTAGAAAATGCTGCATGCACAAGCCAAGATACACAAAGACTTTCAGGCTCCCAATCCCTATTTAAGCATCTAAGTTTGTGTTCCTAAAAAAAAAAAATCGGAGACCTAAATACCTTTGTAGGTTTGGCCTGCAGGATCCAATTTGAATTTTAGGAGGGGAAGAGAGTGAGGTTTCTTATTGCTGCTGACTGGCTAGCAAGCTCTCTGAACTTTCAGCCAAAATGGTTTCTGGAATCACTTGGCATTCAGCAGGCTCTGGCTTTCCTTTAGATGCATTCGTTTCATGTATAATTAACTTCTTAACACTCACAAAACTGACCTTTGGTTTTGCATCCACTGTATTTCAGAACTTCCCATATTCTGAGATACTCTTTAAAAGATTTCACCCAACAGTCTTATCAGAAAAAGTCCTTTTCTTAATCTTTCTCTTATGGTCTACATTTTTTCTTTTGCAAAACAAAACAAACACAGGCACAAGATCTTCACCTACTGGCAGACTTTGGTCTTATTCCATTGACAACAGAGAAGTCACACTGTTATGCACCAGGTTAGGATCAAAATCATTCAACACACAATTACATGTTTTCTGAGGTAAGTGGTTGCTGCATTACAAAGTGATCTGAGAATTAAGACTATTTGCAATATCTTGGAAATGCTGTCCTAAAGTCCTTACTCAGCCCTTCATTTCCATTGGAGCCTTATGCAACAATTTTTCACATTTTTTCTTTTGATATCAACACACCCACTAACACTTGCAGTTTATTCTCTCTTCATGTCACAAGCAAATTTTGCCAGGTGCTATTCAATCATCCAGCCAGTGCAGCATCATTCATCTTGATAAAAATGTCATATAGACCCAGTAGCCATGCAGGTTCCTATCAGAACTGCCTCCCTGTTTCATTAACATGCAACGTTTTAAAAACGTTTTAAAAGTCAGTTTTGCAGCTCTGTGTATATATGATTTCCTTACTATGTTTATGGAAAAGTCACATGGGCAACAGCCAGCACTTCCTAAAATCACAGTGTATGCTTTCAGCTACTTTTTCCTTAGTCACAGATCAGTTCTTTCAGCAAAGGAAACGGGACTGTCTTTCTGACATTCTTTTCTCATCAATCTGTGCAAGGCATTCTAGTTTCGGGTTTTTTGCTTATCTTATTTGGTTCCTGACAGAACTTGTACTTCAGACATGGAACTCCCTGCTGCAGGATTGTGTGAATGCTAAATGCCCACAGGCATCCAGGAGAAAACCAGATACCATATGGAGAGAGAAATTCACTGAGGGTTACTAAACAAATTGCTACAAATTGCTGAAGATTGGAAGAATATGCTGGAAAACTATTCATTTAATCTATTAAACTACTATTGTCTATTTTTATTCTATTATCAGCACTTGCAGGAGAAAAGATAGAGAGCTCAATGGACCTTTGAGCTAATTCTGAAAAGACCAGTTCTGTCATGTGTATTGTTTATTTAATAGTATGTCACAATTTTTCTAGGAGGCAAATTTAATCTAAGCAGCCAGCAAGAGTGACAATACCTTTGCCCTTTTCCAGTTTCTATTCCTCATAAATTCTCAGAATAATCCCTGATCTTTTACAGATTGTTTTTGCTAGGGCTTTGTATACTTTGCAATGAATATTACTGGTCTCTGCTGATTTGAACACACATTTCACATATATCTTCCTTAGCCTGATCTTTATTTTCATCTGTTTTCTTATCCTTTCATATTTTCCTTATATTTTTTAATTTACTTATTTAACTTTTCTTGACACCTTTTTGGCCTCCTTTTTGTAATTAATATTTTACCTTAGTTGTTGCTCCTTTTATTCCTACAGATTTATATATTTTCTACTTTCATCCTTATTCTTATTTATTAATTCCTACTTTACAACCAATTATTTTCTGACTTTCTGGTCCTCAAAGTGCTCTTAATGCATTCAGTTTTCACTCTTCACGTATTTCTTTGCTCAGTTTTCAAAATTATTTCCAGTTTTATTCTTCTTTGTAACTACAATTTTCTCCCTTTAGATTCATTGGAGTTTTTCTTATTGATCTCAGAGAGCAGGAGAAGAGATTTGTCCTTTGTCGTTACGCATGTGTGCAGTATGTGTGTGTGCCTACAACAATTGCAAGTCACAGAACCTGAACTCACTCTGGGGGAAGAGCAGACCTTTGGGTCTGGGGCATGGCTGGCACATGGCCTGGGCTGAGCCAGACTAGCACAGCCACTGCCAGAACCACCTATATGCCAGCATCTCAAATGACTTTTGTTCACACATTGCCTTTTTACAGCCTTAGGTTTCAGCAGTGCTGTACTAGGTCACCAACAAATAGTTGAGCTCTCTGTTATCTTAAAAGCTTTCTTCTCTAGACCACCATGTTGCAGGTACAAAATGTACCTGACAGACAGAAGAGTTGATCAGAAAGGTGAAAAGAAGTCACAAATAAATTTTAAATGGAATTTCATAACATACACTTTTGAGTGTCATTAGATAGCAGCCATTATGTGACTACATAAAGGTTTACAACACACAATCATTCATAAGTACTTTGGAAGAGAAGTTTATCTCTCTTTACCAATTCAGTGGCATTCTATGGAAAGATCAGTGCTTGCAAAGGTTATACAAAATCTGCATGCTTATCATTTCTGTGTACTATGCTCATGTGTAGGTATAAGACGTGCAAGATGCTTCAAAGAGGTGATTTAGATTCCAGTCCTAACAATTAAGCATGATCTTGGCAGATCAAGGCCATCATGAAAAAAAAATCAAATTCATTCGCCAGACACCTACAGAACTTAGAAACAAAAAAATCTAATACAGAATTTTTTCATTTGAAATTGCCATGTTTTACTGCCTATATTTTATTTTCTATTACAATGTCACTAGGTGCCCATGATAAAGGGAACTAAAAAGATATGCTAAGGAGAGTTTTAAAATGATTATTTATTTGTATTACAGCATTGTTTTAGTAGCCCCCTCTGTTCAATGATTAGTATCTCATTATATTGGGCACTACCAAACAGAGAGGCACAGGGCAATCTGAGCCCCAGAAAATTCCTGTCTTAGAAGCAGTATTTCTCTATGACTTATACTCTAGTGCAATTGCCTCCTGGAACAGGAGGTCTGAACTCTGTTAAAACTGGAGTATTTTAGGAATTGTCCTGCAACAACTGCTGAAAAGTCAAAATTCCTGCAATTCTGATTAAAAAGGGCTGTAGCTTCCTACTAACTATACCAAATTTTTGCCTTACTTGCTCTCAGTGACCAGGCAAAAACTGACTGAAGAAAGGGTAAGTGCCACACTCCTCCCTTCAAAGGTATCCAAGAGCCAACATAAGACTAGGCAAATCTTCTAGGCTGCCCTTCCAGCTGATGGAGGAGGTAGGAAGCTCAAAGCAGTGTCTGGGGTGGATCAACCAAAGTAAACACCCTTGCCCTCCTGACTGTGGGCAAGTGGAGCCTGGGCAAAGGGCTCCCCTAGGCTACCCTGCACCAGGAGCTGAGCAGCACTGAGGAGCTTGGGTGCTCCTAATGCCTGCCGAGAACAAATCCACTGCTTAGCCAAGATTTGCTATGCTATTTTCAAGGCAGGAACCCAAGCCAAAGGTTTGAATCAGACATGCTCAGTATTCTGTGTTTCTAATTAAAGCTTGCAGATTTTACATTTTGTTTCCAGTGTTTATTTTTAGCCAGATGATGGGTTCTTTTATTATTAGAGAAGATAATTTTGATTAATTTTTTTTTTTTTAATTCTGAGAACAAACACAAAAGGAGGTTTCAGTGGAGCTTTGTGTTCTCAGTGAGCGTGGGAGACTGTCAGGGCATGCTGCTCTTCTCCACAAATAATTCTCAGTGTCATCAAATGTTGGCCAACATGCAGGGGAGGGAGAAGAGACATTTACAGTGACTAGTGTGAGCTGTTCCAGGTTAAATATAGGGTTCTGGCCCTGATATTTTAAAGCCAAAAAACTACTGTTGCATATAGAGAAGTCCAAAGACTCTATCAAGGATACTTGTGATATTTTTATCTCATGAGGTATGAAAACCTGTCAAAGATTGTGTTTGTTTTAGACATGAATTTGGTCTAATCTGTTGAAATCAATTGAAATTTTTCCTTTGACTTCAGTGGCAGATAAGCCAATGTACTATTCCCCAGAATTAGTTATTGCATTCTCAAGGTTTCCTAAAGCATATTTTCAAACATTGTAGCTCATTAAAAGAAATTAAGAGAATCTAAAATTTCTTGCTACAGGTAACAATGTCAATCAAAGCTGATTCATACCTACTATTACTTGGGAGCTACCTCTATTACTTTCTCATTCTGCAAATCTCTTTGGTCCATTTTCACATTGCTTGGCAGTTCAGAAGCTGTTTCTGAATCAACCTGCTGGAAGACACACTGGTGATAGTTATACAAGCTCATGGTGCTCTGCCTGGCTGCCCTCTGAGCTGATTTGATATTTCTAATGCCTGCAGTGTTTTATTATCTGTTGTTTCTGCATTAAACATCTTTGCTTTCTGAGCTATTTATCAGTCTCTAAATGCATCTGTGAAGGCTTTAATCACTACTGTGCATCTCTGTAGATTCCCTAACAATGCCTGTTTCGTGGTTTTATGCTTTTGTTACAATTATGAAATTTGTTACAATTATGAAATAAAGGCCTTGGAAGGGATCTGTGTGAGTACAAGTCCCTTCTGAGTACAGTGTCACTGAAAGCATGGCTGTCTTCCTAGAATGGGAGTATGGAACAACCACGTGGAAAAAGGAAGGCAGTGCTTTAGAGGATGCACGGGTTTTGTTAGCACTTCATTTTTTTTCTATCATTTGTTTTAAACACCTTCAAGCATACAATTAAACCCTCAAGCATGCAATTAAACCCTCAAGCATGCAATTAAATTATTAGACACTTGAATTTACTTTTGAAATTATGCTTATTGGTCTGTATAATTTCCATACATAATTGTTTTAAATCAATTCATTAAACTCTTTGTTGTGCATGGCTTAATTTTAATCTGTAGCTCAGCCACATTGGAATCAATATCAAATAACTTCTGCTTGTATGCTTACCTACAAAAGGAGAACATTCTTTTGATGCAGAAGCACCGAGGTAAGAATTGATGAAGAACTCCAGAAGGCTATAGCAATAGAAAGCACTACAACTGGAAGATACAACATTTAAATATTTATGGTATAATACTATAGAAGCATCTAAATGTGCTACTTAATCTTTCTATACACAATCCCCCAGACAAGCTGTATTAAGCCTTTTCTAAGGTTTCAGTCTCTCAGTGAGGCTTATGATTTCTATAAAGGTCCTTTGTTTTTTCCCAGAGACACTGGTGAGATAGTTGTGGTGAGTAGTCAGATAGTTGTGACTTTGGATGCACTACTGAGTGAAATCCCTTTCTAGTTCACCATGCTCCTGTACGTTACACTTATATTTATGAGCAAAAATTTGTCATTAACTTAGCCTTCAATTATTGCACCGTCTTACACTTCATCATATCCAACACCATTATTCTACCTTTATGCAAATGCTGGTGCACTGTCAAAGTTCTAACCACTGAGAGCAGCACATTTTTTATATTGTCATATTTATGTTTCTTTCTCTGCTGTTTCTTTCCCATCTTGAAAATTATTAGCCAGACAACTGATTCTTCCTCTTTCAACTGTGTAACAACAAACAATCACTGGCATATTTTTTATATTTATGTGGGTTGAGGCATTAGTGAGCATAGAGAAAAACATGCCTTTTTCACTGAAGTCATTGTCTTTACATTTGAAAAAAGTTATTACATTGTTGACTACACACAGTTTTTCTCTTATGAAGATGTATTACTTTTCTGTGAGAGAACTTCAGAAAACAGAACAGTTTTTAAGTTGCTGCCATGAAATGATAACATACTTCTTTTTGCTTTTAAAACCATCATCATATATTTTTCCATACTTTTAGATTTCTTTTTTAAAATTTCTGTTTATTTCTTAGCAGCTATGCTGGAATTCCTATTATAATTTCATCATAAGTAACAAAAAATTTTTTGCTACATGAGGTCTTGCAACAGTTTTTACACTCTTTCCTGGTACTTAAAAAATAACGTATTGAGCAAATAAAACACAGAAATGTATACTGATGATTCAGTCATTAGTTGTTCTAAAGAATTTGTCCAATCTACATGCCATATCTGCTGGAATTACACTCCAAGGTATTTGGTTGTACACTCACAGTTTACCTAGCTAAACCCCCACCTACCAAAAAAACCCAGAAAAAAACCAAACACCCCAAACCAAAAATAAACCAAAAAAAACCCCAACAACAACAAAAAACCCACACTGAAAAAAAACCCCAACAACAAAACCCAACCAAACAAAACCTAAACAACTGAAGCCTGAGCATATCCTAGCTGCATGCAGTTCCTTTAGAAATCCTATTTTGGATTTCCTGCATCCTTTTACATTTAACTGTGTTATAAATCTTTGCCATGCAAATTACTAAACAGTCTTTGGAACCTTTGCTTTTAAAGGTGCCACATAAATGCCAATTGATACCGTTTGAGTTCATGGCTTTATTTTCAGAGAGGACTTGGGGAAATTAGGACACCTTTAGCAAAGACGCTTTAGATTTAGTCACTCATCAGTTTTCCCCTTGAGAAGCAAATGTTGTCACATTTGCACTAATCACTGCCAGTACTTTTTTTTGCTTTTACCAAATACAAAAGAAACATAGTCTTCAAGGAGTGATTTCCATGTTGGAGCTGATGGGTTTCCACTACAATATTTTAAGACAGTTCTTTCATTTCTTTCTGCTTCAGAGCCTCACACTGTCCAGCCTAACGCCCAGAAAAAACCTCTTTGCAGTACCTCTCACTCATTGGGAAGCTTCCTCTTCCTTAGCCCCACTCAGAAAGTGTTGGCATGTTGCATGTCCCAATCCTGCATGCTACTCATTAAAACTCTCCAAGAAACATACCAGCATTCACAAGTAGCAAACATTTGCTGTTTACAGAGATGCTAATGAAATATGTCTAGAAATGTTCTTTCATACTCTTTACTTGAGTTATATGTATAAAACTAAAGATCTGCGTTAACCTTTTTGGTTTTTAAGAGGAGAAATCTAAAGTGAAACCAAATGGATGAGTTCCTATTTCAGGTGAATTTTTCAGACAATCCAAATGAAGATGCTATTCTTTGAGGGGAGGAGCTTTGTGGATAGGTTTTATTTCTTTCGGTTGAATTCTACAGTGAAAACAATACTCAATTAAAAGTTTTGTTATTTAGTGTCTCTGCAAAGCTTTTCTGTTATTCTGGCAATTAAAGAATTAATAATGCAATATCCCTTTGAAACAAGAAATGGACAGTCTCCCTGTCTGGATGTACCAATATTCTGGCCTTGACACAACCAACAGCAGCCATAATAAAGGAAAAAGGTCAGGTAAAATACTGTATTCACCCTATTCATCCATCTCATTTCAGACACAGATCTAAGTCCACTAAACACTCCTGCAGCACAATTTTCTGGATAAAAGTGCACTCATAAATCCATGCTCTACAGATTCAGACTCACTCAACTTTCTACAACAGAAGCTTTGTACCTTCAGTCAGCTCTAGCTCTTTAATCACGTCTTTTTTTCCTGAAAGTTAAATTCAAAAGTAATAAAACTTAAATTAAAAAAACCTATATTTTATACTATGCTGTTTGCCTGGCAAATCTTCTTCAAGAAATATTTGAAAGTTTACCAATTAAATCAAGCAATGATACTTTCCAGACTGGTTTTTTCATCACATAGTTTAAACAATGATAGACGGCCTTTGGCCATTACTAGTTAGATAAGTACCAGTAAAAGAACTGGAAGACTATGGTGGTGGTGTTGATATTGCTATTGTTATTTTAGTTCTAGTCTAAGCTGAGCTGTGTATCTTGAGATGGTTTTCAGTTGTTGAAAAACTGCTCCATTTGTCTTCCTTCTACCGGTAAAAACAGATGGGTCCAATTCTTCTCCTAAACACAAAGGAATTAAAGACTCTATTTGAGGGCAAAATGAAACCCATGTGACTCTACCAACTAGCTTATATGTTCCTCAACATTTAAGAATACACAATTTATATTTTTTTCATAAAAACATTCCAAAAACTGCATTGGATATTTTAAAATTGCATATAAGCCAAAAGAAACCAGTTTCTGGACTTTGTGTGTGTGTTTTGCGCACACAGTGTAAGATTTCCCTTTGAATTTTCCCAGGTGTCCCATTAAAAAACAGAATAATCTAGTTTATTTTTGGAATAATCTATTTTATGAGATGCTATTGATATTTGACAGGCTCAAACAGAACACATACATGCAGTTTCTGTTTGATTGGTTTTCTTTCAGAAATTTTGGTATTCATGCTACAGCTATTCACATTAATGAGTATAAGAACAGCAGGATACTTGTACATAAGTTCTTATCCTGCACCAAAAAGAATGAACGTCCTGGATGCAATTTCATATATACCTCTCTCAGGCTTCTCATGTGTTAACTTAAATTACAATGAACCATAATAGTGTGTAGTTTCTCTCAAACTTGGCTGTACCTCAGGTCTTTCCAACAGCACCTTTTCTTTCCTGCTTCCCCGCTTGTTAGTGATACCAAAGACCCTTTACTTTGGCACTGAAGTCAAACATCCATGAAGAGTTTACTTTGCCAACAAACTGACTTACGAGTTTTCTTTATCAAGTACTTTCAAGCAAGATCCTCTAAACAAAGACTCCACAAACTAATACATCCTTGAGGTTCTGGCTCCTTCTACAATATATTAAAAACAAGACACACACAAAAAATTATTGCATTTAAGGCAAGGAGTGCTATTTATACCTGCTCGTAAAGAAAGTATTCTGCTAGTTGACTTTTTAATTCTGAAATTATTACATGATTTTCACTTTTTGTAGTCTTGAAGTCAAATGCAGATTCTAGTCCTGCTTTGGTTTCATACCAGCCTAAATGTATTCCAGAAATAGTGTTTTCATACCATTTTCTATGGCTATCAACAGTGAATATTGATATTAAAGCAAGAACAAATGATCCTTCCAAGAACAGGCAAGGGTATGTACAAGGATTAATTTGCTGTGTTCTGGGATCTTCAGTTATTGGCAGGAGCAACTCTTCAGACCTATGTTTGTGATGAGCTATTATTATGTATGTCATAGTATTTCCAAGAATCTCATCCACTTAAAGGAGATTGTTTTGAAGGAGTTATTATTTGGTGCCTTTGGCACTTTGAAGTTTGAGTATTCAAACTTCATTTCCAACAATCTGAGCTCAGATTTATAAGAGAGAGACGTTTTAACTAGTATTGCAATGTTACTCCCTAAAGACATTAACTCATCCTTACAGATTAAATCTTCTAAAATATAAAACCTATTGCAGCAGATGCCCAGGTACAACATTATTCTTTCTGGGCCTGTAAAAGACAAAAGCATTATTAGTTTGTCCTTTTTAACGAGTGAGTAAAAAATAGGCTTTTGAAATTTCTTTTTTTTGTTCAGAAAAGAGTAATTCCTGTGAAAAGAAAAAGAGAAAAAAGCAGGTTGGACTAGATGATCTTTCGAGGTCCCTTCCAACTCCTAATGTTCTGTGATTCTGTGTGAAAAAAAGATTTTCCTCCATTAACTAGAACCAATGACTTTGATCTTCCTTGTCTTCATTTGATGCCACATAGATATCTAGGAAAACTTATCTATTATTACTCGAAGGTCCGAGTCATACACAACACAGAGCAAATGAATGTTTGCATTTTGCAAAAGCAATAAAAAGGGATTAGATTATGTTTTGAATTCTAATATTGTTATTACTGTAACAGATTTGATTGATTTGGATATTCTATGTATCTGAAATAGTGTTAAACACTAGAATCTGTGGAAATTCTCAGTGCTAGCTAAATCATTGACATTGCACTTTTCTGTTTCGTTTTTAGGTCTTATTATATATTCACAGTATTATGAAAAGTTACTTTACTGGGGCTCACTTAGCCTGTGAAGCGCTTAGGAACATCTTAGTGAAGTTGCAGAACCCATTTCTGGCTTCAGCGAGACGTTTCCTGTGGTGCCCATCCTGCCTTGGACCCTGTTCACAAAGACATCCCAGCTAGGTTGCCAGCACCCTTCCCTATACCCGGCTGCAAGATCAAAGCTTTGGTAGCTCGCCGTCATTGGATCTAGTCTTTGCAAGTCTCGGTCTGCTAGCGCTGGAGATTAACGCTGCCATCCTTATGAGTAAGGAAAACTGAGCTACAGGATGGTTGGTTTATTTGCGTATGGCCACACAGCAAGTCAGCGATAGAGCAGGGCAGGAGCTGGGGAGCTGCTGGCCTGCACGAGGCCATAAGCATACCGTGTTGCTGTAGTGGTCAGGCCGTGCGCCAGTACAAGCCGAGACATTCTAGGATAAATTGGCAGTACATGCTCTGCAAAGTTTTCCTCCATTTATTTTATTATGTAGTGAGTGATACAGCAAAATACCCTATCTGAAAAGGACATAAAATAGCCATGCACATTCACTGAGGCTTTATAACTCTGAAAGCAAGCCTGGAGAGATGGAAGCTGGACCAAACTGTCAAGAAAGTAAGAAGATAAATGAACATTTGGAAAAAAAAGGTCCTTGTGTCATAGAAAATCATTATTTGTATTTTTTATGTTTTACATCACATTTTTAAAACATTTTCAATGAGCACTGTATATTTACATGAAGTGTTTTAAAATGCTTACCAAAATGTACAGCTAATAGCTTGGATAGCAAAGAAAGTGATCTTTTTAAAAGTCCCACATGGAAAAGGAAGAGACTGAAGGAATTCTGACATGGCCATTAGCTTGTAGGATGAAAACAGTTCATTGATATCTATTCCACGTGTTAGGCTCTGGCCCTCAGGGAGGAGATAGGTCTCTTCAACTTGAAGAAAACAAGATTTAATTAAAAAAATAAAAAAAGAAATAATTACTTGAAAAATTTCCCCAGAAAATCTGCTTAATGCTGGCAACATTAAGTCATGGGCATAGTTCTGTGGCTTGGGACTCTTGGAGCACTATGAAAAAACTTGAAACTGGGCCTCTGGGTCTCTAGTGACAGAGTCAGTGTAATGTTAGTGGAATGCTCATGGTTTTTGAACACAGGGAAGACTTCAGCTGCTGATCCCTGCTCCTTTTCGCTCCCCATTCTTCTTTCCTTTGCAGAAATGTCATTTATTTAATTAGAATAAATGGGCTACACTAAGTATTTGAACCAAATCTGGGATGTAGCAATATTTGGATGTGCCCTTAACCACAAACTCAGCATGCCCGTGCCTCGACAATGTTGACTTTGGACTCTTGAGAACCCAAGCACAACTGGGGCACTTGGGGCAGGATAACTGGATAAGAAGAAGAAATTTGTGGGCCAAGGAGCTTGACTAAACATTGTGTTCCAAAAGGCAGCTCTGTACACAAAGGAGGAGGAGAGCAATAGTTTATTCAAGTGGTTCAACACAAAACAGATGGTAAGATTTCAACAGAGCAAAGGACTGATGGATAGTTAAAACAGACAGGCACACTCAGGAGGGCACCCTTAGAAGACTTGAGACCCCAAAAATGATATGCTTAATGTTGTGATATCCTATGAGACTTAAAACTTCTGAAGCCAATCTGAGCGTTTCAGTATTTAAATGGAAAGTAATGTTTGCTCAAAGGAATCTGACCTGTTTCTAAGACCAGTTTCTGTGTTTCAAGAAACAGTTTCACAGATGAGATTTTTCTTTTTTTAATTTTGACATAAATATGAAAGAAGCAGAAAGTCAATATAAAAGTGTTCTGTTCCCTCTAAGGGACTTTCCCACCTCCAGGCAGGCTTCCTGCTCTAGAAGGGATTTCTTCCTCTAAATTTTAGACAATCATTGTCTATTGCCTTAATGTGCTGTCCTTGTTTTCACATTCCTGAGAACCACTTCAAAATGTCCCTTAGGTACAGAGGAGGAAAAGGTAAACTAGTGAGCCATAAAAAAAAAGAAGCAGAGGTACAATTTTGGCTTCTGATGACAGGAGTTAGGAGATTTTTCATTTTGTCAAATTTAGAATAAACTCTAAAATCCTGGTTTTTTGGAGATGGAAGAGGACTTAAAACTATTAAGCCTAAATTTCCTTTTGCTTCTGGTAAAAGGCAAGTTCCAGGCTGTAGCAGGTTTTTCTGTTTTGTTTTGCTATAATTCTATTCCCCTGGTAATCCCAGAAGCAAGACAAGAATTAATTTCAAACAAGGATACTTATTGTTTGCTTTGCTCAGTATTCAGATTAATTACAAAAACATGTTTGTTGTTTTTTTAACTTAATTTTCTTTGAGAAAATGATGGTTCAAATTAATGGTAAAAATGTTTTGCAAAACTCAACAGTTTTTGTGAAACCTTAAACTGTTTTTCTTTACATTGCCTAAAGTTTTGAAAGACTCTAAATGCTTCCAGGCTTTTTAAAAATTATTTTCTAAAGGATCAAAGACCTAAATCAGTCATTGATTACAGTCAGTTAAGTTCTGACAAGTAACAGTGGATGAATTTCTTAATTACACTATCATATATGAGGTTTTGCATTCACTGTGAGTGAAATTGTTCTGAACATGGAGGTCAACAAATAGGTTATTAGTCACCAAAATTTCATTTACAGCTCACTCTTCCATATTGCAACTAGTTTGTAGATTCTCACTGAAAACAAACATCTGTTGAGCAGGGGAGGAAGTCTTGGTCAGTTTTCTTTGAGAAATAAGAATGCAAAATAAAGTGGGAATAATTTGCAAATTTAGTTCACAGTCCCGAAAGTGAGGACATGTTCAAAATCACCAAAGATTAGCCAAAGGAAACTTAACATTCACTGGAAGAAGGATATCACAAAATGCAAGTTTATTTCTACATGATCAACATTGCCACTCTTTGCAGTTCACCAGAAAGTCTCCCACTGGGCATTAGTGAAAAAGTTGTGAAACCCCAAAATTATCTTGAACTTTAACAGAAATTATCTGATTTGAAAATTCAGCCAAGAATATTTGATTTCCTAGTGATCTTCTAAAATACTCTAGTCTTCCAATAATGAAAAATAGACAGCAATTTGTTACCAGCCTTTTAACAGAAGTGACAGTAAGATTTTTCTCCAGTACCTATGCTAATTCCACCTTTTCCAGGTGTGGTGCTCTTATGATTCAGGAAGAAATGAAAACTGTTATGTGGAAATGTAAGATCTCTGGTTTTTTACAACAGAAATGTCAAAAAAAAGCTCCTCAGTTACATATTTAATCTACAGAACTCCACCAAAGTTATTAGAAGTCAGAGAAGGCAGAAAATTATATAGCTCTGAGTGCTGTCCTTGGGAAACATCTCCTATTTGATCCCATTGCCTTATTCCAGACTTTGCTTTTCATATTGTTCAGTGTGTTTATATATCACAGGTAGTGAACAAATACATTCACTTCCAGCTGGGGTACTCTACCAGAATTCAAAATTTAAAATTGCTCCACTGACACAAGAGAAGTACCAAACAGTCCTGTAAACTATGGTGTCTTTAATCCATCCTTCTGCTCATATCTTCTCTGGTTTGCAAAAATGTAATGTTTAATAAATGGGACAGAAATAAGTTGAAGCAAATCTTGGAGGATATATAACACAATTAATGTGATACAGATTTTGATAATGTATGTCAAATTGACTCTATCCAAGCCAGTGATTCACTAAGCACAAATCTTTCATACTTGAAAGTGAAGCATAATAGAGGTGAAATCTCTGCTTTGTTAAAGCGAGCGGGAGTTTTCTCTTTGATTTCTAGAGGCCTGGATTTTACCCTAGGCATATTTTCTCTTCTAAAAGCACAATTCACATGGAATTAATTGGATGGACAAATTGTATTAAAGTGCATTTGTTCCTGGTTTGTCTTTTTCAACAAGTACCACATACTGTAGACCTGAGGTGGTACCAAAGAGAGACATTTAAATGAAAGACTTTCTTTAATTCAAAGAGTCAGTAATATAAATTCAAATCTTCTATTTATACATGTTTATCATAGAATAGTTACAGCTGGAAGAGACCTTAAAGATCATCAAGTCCAGCCTTTGTCCTAGCCCTATCAACTTGCTTATGATATTCAGGAAAATGATCACTTAGCTAACTTCATCGAATAATGTCCTTGCACACTTATATTTTACTTCAGAAACAAAATTAACCTTCCCTCTATAAAAAGATTTTATTATAAGGAATACTTAGGTACTTTATTTGAAAAATATCCTAGAAATAGTTGAATAACTTACTTGGTCAAATCTGCCAATTATTTTCACAGAAACAATTGTGAATTCTGTATTCTAGTTATTTTAACCAGAGAACTAAATGTGAAGGTGAGTGATCTTAAAATAATTTACTCATTGTTTGAGTGTTTAGCCAAGTAGCACATAGGCATCACTTCTGCAGAGCCAATATCAGGCCCTGGCTCAGCCAGGTGCTTAACAAATACTTTCCTCTATGCAAAATGTGCAAATTTTTTCCTGCAAAAATGTGAGATATGCCCACCTGCAAAAACAGGAGTATTGCTGTCAGCACCAACAACAGTTCTTGGGCCTTAAATTAGCTGTATCCACAAACTCCTGCTGAATCCTGAGTTTTATGATTAATTATTCAAAACTCAGTGTCTGAATGATGAAGTCTCTGACATGAAGAACATCCCTTTGTTTCTTTTAACTTCTCAGAGTGATCCGTGAATTCCTCCAGGAGCTTCCCTTCCCTGGGTGACCTGAGATGACCAGAATTAACTATGAAACATTATGTGGAAAACATTTTCTCCAATTCGTCCTCCCCCATTTCTCACTTTTAATTTATTGGCCACCCACCCCTCTTTTTTCTTTTTGTTGTTGTCCAGATTTTCCTATTTCCAGCATATGTTTTAAGATTAAAAAACTGTTATTTGGCAGGCAATATAAACACTGTACCTCAACAGATGTTTTTAGTGTCAGTGCAAGAAACGGCCACACGCTGATGCGGTTCTGCTTGGCACCATTTATTGTCTGGAGAGACTGACACTGCATGAATACATTCATTTTACTACTGGGTTCTTTTTGTCATTTTTTTTTTTTCCTTCTTTCCCCTCTCATGACACTGTGTCAAATTTGGGGTTTTTGTGGCTTGTTCTCTCCTTGTGTATGACTTAGTTTAATAAGTCATCCAAGTCTTGTTTTTGAAGGCACCCACCTGACCTGAATCTACCTTTGAGCACCTCCCCCCTCCTTTAAATTCTGTTACCAGGAATACGTTTTCATGTTAACTTGTAGCCTTCACCAACTGTTTTCATGTGTCTCAGTATCACTATTTCTCTCCAAAAGGCATTGCTATGCAGGCACTTGTATCAAAACAGTTATGGCCTCAGTAAGAACTATCCAAAAGTTCAACGGTTTTTTTCTATTTACTCAGCTGGTCATGTTCTTGTATGAAGGAGGTTTTTTAAAGCTGTATTTGAAACAGGGGACAGGTTATGTAAGGGCATAATGAAAATATGCCTTTTGTGAAGGTACAGGCACGATCCAAAAGAGACTCTCTTTCTAAATCTCCTTCTGTCTCCTAATCGGAACAGATTTTTCTGGCTTTCTGTTGACAGGGGAGGTTCTTCTGTGCAAATTCATGCCAGGTAACAGCTGAAAATGAGGACTGGAACAGTGGAAAAGAGCAAAACAATTTGAAGCTAAAGGCTATGAATTTAGAGTGCATGCTGACCATAAAAATCTCTGCTGGCTAAGTGTTACTAAATGGTGCCATATGAGACACCACAACATTTCGCTAAGCTTGCAAAAGGCCATAATTATGGTGCTCCAGATAATCTCATGTGGTAACTGCTTACAAAAATTGACTCTTAAATAGCAATCTGTGCACCATATCTTTTCCTTTGTTGCCCCTCTGCAAGAAAATGGAACACATTTAAGTGAAGCAGATGGTGGAAGAAGAAAAAATAATCAAGTGATGGGGTACTTCATTTTCAAAGAACAAGCATACCTACAACATGCACAGCCTCACCATGAGGATGCTCACCTGCCTACTTGCTGTACAGTGTTCTCTCAGGATTTCAGAAAAGGGATCAGAGAATGCTTTCCCAGCTGCCTGCCTTAGTTAGCAACAGTGTTTTGCTATGTCCTTCACTTCCAATCTGTTGCCTTCCCAGCTGCTCAGAGAAGGAATATACTCTTTTGAGCTGCCTTCGAGAAAATGGAAAGCTGGAGTGTAAACCCACTCAAGCTGTGAGGGGAAAGAGGCTGTAATCAATATCATCCACTTTCTACTCAATTCCTATAACTGTTAAGGTACTACAGAAAGCACAGATCTCTAGTACTGGGTGTTTTCAATGAATAAGCTGGGCTCAGGATTATTTCAGTTAGCATCCAGAAGTAGATGTACTCCCTGTACTCCAGGGAGCAACGAGAGTTCACCTTCATTGCCTCCCCTTTTTATGAGCCATGTCCCAAATGTGGTTATCTCCCTCCCAGACTGGCTTGAGCTCCCAGCTGGACTTGGACACCTGTTTTAGGTACAGATACTTTTGTACTGAAGTTGTCCTTTGGAACTCATTCTAGCAAATAACCAGCAAATGATGCTGCCCTGAGGTGTATGGTGTGTCCTCTTCTTCTCCACAATGGCTTTAGCCTGTTGTTTATAGGGAGCAGCTCCAAGGGGCAGGCCCACTGCTTATTTTTCTTTCCACTTGCTATAGATCCCACTGGACTCCCTGCGCCTTCCTTCTGTGTGACCTGGTCTAGGGAATCCTGCTGAATCCTGCTGTGGCAGGGGGGTTGGACTAGATGATCTTTCGAGGTCCCTTCCAACTCCTAACATTCTGTGATTCTGTGATTCTCTCTCTGCTTTGTGTAAGTAGCTGAAGATGCTACTTCAAAAGATAGGGTAATGGAGCTCAGCATAACCTTAGATAGCACTAAGTGGACTGTCCTATCTCTACTGCAGCTGGAACAAACACACAAGCCTTTAGTGTCAGGGGTACATGTCTCATTCTTCCGGCTCCTCTTCTCACAAACAAATATTTATTTTGGAGAAAGCTGGGGAAATCCAATTCTCTACTTGTGGTTTCGATTCCCTTTGTCTGCAACATGTTCAGCTATGGAAGAGATGCACAGCAGTTTCTTTTTCAAATTTGCTTCTGGCTTAGTGAGAAGGTAGGTGGCAGGGCAGTTGGAAATCATCAAGCGCAAGCAAGAATGTTTACTAACCTTCTGTATAACTCTGCTCTCCAACCACTGCAATGACTTCCTTTCTGTGATCTTACTGGGGGACAGATCCTAGGAGGTCCTGAGTAACTTTGAATTTTGCTGAGAAATTCCAAGTCCTGAAATTAAGCTCCTAAACTGAGCACAGGAAAGCATCACAAAATCTTTCTTATGCATGCTTCAAAAACAGCCAGCCATACAAGTGGGGAAAAGTGAAGCAAGTCTCCTAAGGGAGAATTAGAAGAAGGCAGAAATAGGGCAGTTAATGTGAGCAGGCCAAAATAACCCTCCTCAATCTAAGAGTCAAGTCCTAACCTGGGCACCAGCTGGGTAGATAGAATCTTATAAAATATTTATAGACAGGATAGAACAGGTGTCAGATTTTTCTCACCCCAGTGGCAAGCACAGATGCCTCATTGCCACCAATGAGCAAATGTCAGTATGAAAGACGCAATTAGAAAAAATATTTCCTCTAGATTTATTTGCTAATGACAAACAGTGATGATTGGTGATGTTTATTCACGTAGTAGACTTTTAAAGCAAGAAATAGAGGTTAGCATCCCTGGCTAATGCTTTCCCAAAAGCAGCTTGATGGCAGATTCAATGTCCTTATACTCAGTTCTATTAGCATTTTTTATATGGAGATTTTGGAAAGGAAGAGTGAGGACTTAACAGCAAACAGAGCTTTTCTCATGCTTGTGGTGAACAAATACATTCATGCCATGGAAGAAGTGAGGGGAAATACCTGCTACCTGACCATGCAATTTTTCCTTCTACAGTGGTTTCCCTTCCATTTCTTTCTCTAGAGTTAAAAATGATTCTCTGTCTTGCTTAACATGTACTGCAAGGGAAAAAGGTAAGAAAACTACATGCATAGAATCATAGAATTGTCAGAGTTGGAAGGGACCTTAAAGATCATCTAGTTCCAACCCTTGCCTGGCAGGGACACCTCCCACTAGATCAGGTTGCCCAGAGCCCCATCAAGCCTTGTCTTAAAAGCTTCCAGGGATGACGCTTGCACAACCTCTCTGGGCAGCCTGTTCCACTGTCTAACCACCCTCATAGTGAAGAACTTCCTCCTAATGTCTAAAGAACTATATATTTATTTATTTAGAAGAAACTTTCTTACTTTTAAATGAGCTGCTCTTCTGTTTGCCAGTGATTGCACACACGCATCTTGACACAATGTGAGCACAAAAGAAGGCTGCATATTTACCACAGACAGGTAATGAAAGTTCTTACAACTAATAAAGATTGTGAGAGCACTGTCTAATGGAGCACTACTTCCAGCTACTTCCAGAATGGCCCAGGGTCTCATGAAATTTAAAAGAACTCCACATGAATGCTTGGCAGATGACAGAAAAGGTGAAATTTCTCAACATTACCACCTGCTTAGTTGAAGAGCAAGTGGCTTCACTCTAATCATGGATGCAGCCTTGACTGCAGTCTCAAAACAGACCATGACAGCCTCTTATCTAGATAAATAGTCTGCACACAGAGATGCCAACATCCCCAGATCACTCAGGTGTTGACAGAAGAAGCATCAGAAAACATCTGGAATTTCTGCTCCTGTTAGAAATCAGAACTAAGACATCAGAACTAAGAAGAGGAACAAGAAATAAGGTAGAGCTTTACTGGCATTCAGAGTGTGAAGAAAAGACATGAAAATGAGACACAATTTAAGCTTCTGACTGAGATGGAATTCTGAGCCAGAAATGAGGATGGCTCTCAAAAGAAATATCCCAGGAAGAACAGATATAATACAGAGAAAAAACTCTCTTACCCTCCAGGAGGAGGCAATATTCAATAATAAACACATCTTCTTTGGCAGATGTATCAGTGAGGAATTTGCCACAAGTTCACAGGAAGGATATAAATGAGGATAATTGTCACCAGTGTCAAGTCTCATGGAGAAGAAAAGTCTTTAACAAACGGAAACAATTTGATCAACCCTTTCAGAAATTTGAGGACCAAGATCCAGAAATCCATCTGCAATAGACAGATGTTACTGCTCATTCTGTAAGCAGATTCCTCCATAACATGGCTCAACATTTAAAAAAAAATAAAATTGTAACTCAATGAATCAAATCTTAAATGGCACTCTAGACTTTTCAATAATATCCAGAGTTTGTCTTGTCCCTGAAAAACGATAATGAAATAGCCATAGAAGCAGAGCAAGCCAACATTAATCTGTGGTAGAACTATGAGTATTCATCCTGACACTCTCCACACATTTCTAGGAATGAATACCAGGCAGCTATCATTTCTATGCCCTAACTCTCTAAAGTCTATCAAAAGATCCAGTAGCAACCCAGAAAAGCATTGTCGCTGATGAAAACTGAGCTCTCTACAGCTTCAAATAGACTTTCTGCCCACCCATGCTTATTTGCATTTATTGACTCTCATAAAATGCACATTTTATTCAAAGAAGAGAAATAAGGAAACTTTTGCTGGTACTGAAATCTTATTTTGGATCTCAGGGTTAATGAGGGAAATGTGCTTCTAACACCTTAATTGTAGACAGCTGGTGCTGGAGATTGGTGCCAGAAGAGCTGAGGTCACTCAGAGAGCCAGTCTAAGTTAGTGTCATGTCCCAGCAACTATGACAACCAAGACATTCTCAGAGGAATGGTGCGTGATAAGATGGATATAAACTAGAGGTGGGCAGATTTAGATTGGATATTAGGAGGAAGTTCTTCACTGTTAAGAGTGGTGAGACATTAGAACAGGTTGCCCAGAGAGGTTGCAGAAGCCCCATCCCTGGAAGTTTTTGAGGCCAGGCTGGATGGGGCTCTGGGCAACCTGATCTTGTGGGAGGTGTCCCTTCCAAGCAGAGGTGTTGGAACTAGATGATCTTTAAGGTCGCTTCCAACTCTGGTAATTCTATGATTCTATGTTCAATAGACTGCTTCCAACCACATGGAGCTATGGGTAAAGATCAGATTACTCGCAGTGGACTATGTCAAGAGTGGCACAGCTAACCTCTTTGGATCCCAGAGATCTGCTAGAATAAGCCAAGTAACATTTTTTTTTCTTTAAATTCTTTTCCTGACAGATTTAACATGCACCCTAGAGTCTGGGGTTAATGGCCTAAAAACCAAGGAAAAGTATAAGAAAGATTTTCAAGGCATAGAAACATCCTTTAAAGAACTTGCAAATTTTGGTGCATGAGATCTTCAGTAAAATGGCACAATCTGACCTAGCATATATAGTTTCTGAAGACCCAAACAAGGTCAAAGCAGGACCACTGGCAGAGGTATTTCTAAAGGTTAGGTTCTTCCTACCTGTAAGCTTGAGGCTTGAAAGGTGGACATTTTAGAATAGTCTAGAACATGTCTTTCTCCTAAACAGTAAAGGCATCTTACCCAGCAGGAAGTGGAAGACAATAGTAATCCAGTCACCTCCTTGGGAGGGTTCAAATCAAAAATGGAGAACTGAGATAAACATGCAGAAGCTATACACATCTCCCCAAAGACAATGAAACAAAGAACTGCTCAGAGTTTACCAAAGAAAGTCTAAACCAAGGTAACACACTATTGAGATATCTCAAAAAAGCAAAGAACTCCAGCACAATTGTGCCATTGAGAAGGCAAACAATGAGGAACTTCTCATTGTACATACCTGTGTAAAAATCAGAGAGCTCACACAGTAAAGGTGCTGAAGGAATAAAATATTTGGTCTCAAGTGACAATGTAAATGCTTCCATGTGAATGTATATGTTAATTAGCCCTTAAAGCCAGGAGATAACCTTATCCATCTATTCTCATATAGACCACACTTTGTGAATATATTTAAAAATAAAAAACCCTTCACTGGTGAAATTTGCAATTATTCTTTACAACGGTGTAACAAAAAAATCAGATCTGGCCTTAATCCTCAAACTGACAAGAAAAATTTTAATATTCATCCTATGAAAAGAACCAACAATGGCTTTGTAAGTTCTTAGTTTATAGTACTGTGATTGGAAACCTGTTTTTTTCAATGATGTTATGTTGGAGGTCATGATGGTCCAAATATTGAAGCTCTTGTTTATAGTTTGGTGTTTAATAACCTAGTGCATTAAACACTTTCTGCTCTAAATTTACCAGTTCTTGGATATTCACCAAGTTCCCTGTAGAGTGCTGTTCCAGGAAAACACTATCCCAGCTCTGATGACAGCTTAAATTGCTCTATACTTTTAAAGCATTAATAATTTGCAATATTAGAAATACACTGAAAAGAGGTGATTAATCACTATTATGAAGCAAAACCTCAGACAGACTTTAATTACCGTTGTCCAGCTAATCCCAGGTTTCTGATTCATATTTGCTTCTCTTCTTTACTATCTGCTTTTATTGTACATTTATGAGATATACCCAACAGAAGTGTTTTTGATTGTCAAGCCATTCTCAAAGTGATTGATAAATGCCAGCCCATACAGATGAACTTATGGTACTGGACCATGGTTACCATATTTAGCTATTGGTTTCCTAAAATTAGGCATATGTATTCCCATTTTGCCACTTGAGTCACTCACATCACTTTAAAAAAAGCCTCTTGTTTAGGTGCCTTTAGTTAAGAGACTAAATTGAAATCCCATGTGGCATGAGTATTACAAAACAATATGACCTTGTTCCTTAATAGGCTCCCATGAAAGCCAACAGGAGTTCAGCCATGGAATTCAAAGGGGACAGACTGCACCCTGCTAATGGATCATGTAATAGCTTTTATTTTGGTGTTAAGTTTTTCTCAGTAAAAAGACTGAAAACACACACGAATAAATCTTCTAATGAAACCACTTACCAATTTTACAACATTAGTGTTGGGATGAAAACAAGCAAAAAGGGAGAGAATTATAAAAGCGGAAAAGAAACAAAATCAAAGGAAGAAAAAAGGACAAGTAGGTGGACTCTGTCTTTGGATGTCAGCTTGGCTCCTTCACTCTCTCCAGTCCTTTGGGGAACTAGGCTAGGTGGCAGATTTCAAAGGTGTTGACAAGGCTGGCAGACCAGCGGTTTCAATTTGTCCCTCAGCAACAATGCCAGGCAGCTGTAAATGACTCTAACATTCTCCACTTCACGATGGTTCCAGGACTAGGGATAGGTTTTTACTTTAAGTCCAGCATAGACTCCCTGCTAAGAGGTTCAAGCTTGCTTAGACAGTGAATGCTTTCAGTCTACAAACCACAAGCCTAGTTTCTTTTGCCAAGATAAAAGGGGCATAATTTTTTCAAAAGATGGAAAAGCACTTTAGGAAGTAAGTAGGAAAAGTGTGAAAGGGACCCCATTCAACCATGGGGTTTTTTTTCAAGGGGATGAATGTTCTGAAATCTTCAATAGTTTGCAAGTCTTTCGTCATTGATTTGGAAGCATATGACAAATTTTGTTCTTGTGCAGAGGATCGGCAGCAACATTCAATGTTGCACAAAAATAACAATAAATTACTTAGTTTTTAATTAAGGGTGGGCATTTTTTTCTGATATGTTTCTTCGCAGTTTGATTCCACTCTTCCAAAGAACCAAAAATCACAGAATAGTCTATTGTTTTTGCTACCTGAGCTCTGCATCAGGCTATGAACAGAATCAGCAGTAGGACAGTATCTGTGGCACCATTGTGGGCACCAATGGACAGGACCTGTCTCTCCAGACCAGTAAGAAGCTATAAGGCACTCACACAAACATACTATTCGCCAGATCACTTGTGGGGTGACCAGAAGCACTAGACACTCCAGGCACCTTTTTTCTTATTGCAAAATCACAGAATGTTAGGAGTTGGAAGGGACCTCGAAAGATCATCTAGTCCAACCCCCCTGCCACCGCAGCATTCCCTACACCAGCTCACACAGAAGTGTGTCCAGACGGTTTTTGAATATCTTCAGAGAAGGAGACTCCACAACCTCTCTGAACAGTCTGTGCCAGTGCCCTAGCATCTGAACTGCAAAAAAAATTTTCTTCTATTCACACAGAGCCTCCTATGCTTCAGCTTACAGCCATTGCCTCTTGTCCTGTCTCCGGGCTTCACTCAGAAGAGCTTGACCCCATCCTCCTCACACACACCCTTCACATATTAAAAAGCATAGATGAGGTCACCCCTTAGCCTCCTCTTCTCCAAGCTAAAGAGACCCAGCTCCCTCAGCCTTTCCTCATAAGGAAGATGTTCCACCCTTTTAATCAACTTTGTGGCTCTTGGCTGGACTCTTTCAAGCAGTTCCCTATCCTTGTTAAACTGAGGGGCACAATATTCCAGATGCAGCCTCACCAGGGTAGAGTAAAGGGGGAGAAGAACCTTATAACCTCACTGCCCAGGGTTACTAAACTTTGGTTTGCAGCGTGAGAAAACAGAAGGGACAAGAATGACTGAAAACCAGACGACATTTATTTTATATCTTTAGACATCAAAAACTATTTAAAAAGGGAGGGGGCTCATTTACATTTTCAGCGGAAATATGAGGGTTTGGCTCAAATCCAAACACTTCATTTGTACTTGCAATCTCTACACGCTTCACCCTGAACCACTGAAAACAATGGAATTTTGCCCATGGGTTTACTGGAAACTGGCATCAATCCTTCACTGGATAATTTCAAGTTTATTTTACAAATGCAAGCCTATACACAAAGAGTAGAGTTTCTGAAGCATCACAAGTTAGAACTGCCTAATGAACATCGTCTTAGAAGATCACTCTCTTTTATGTATAATTTATTGTCTTCATCAGAGAAACCAACTCAAAACACAAGTGCAAAGCAAATATGCTGGGGTTGAAGTTAGAGTTACAAGAGAATACATGATGGTAAATATGCAAAACTCTTTATCTTTCTTCAGTATTTATAATGGAAGCCTTCAAAACCTTGAAGACAGGTCTACTATAAACAAATACTGCCCTCTTTCAGCAGACTTTACAAAGATAGCTAGGAAAATAAGCTACTTTCAACTCATTTTAGTTAAAAAATCCCAAACTGTAAAGCATCTTCCCTTCCAGGCTTGTCCTTGTATAAAATCAAGATGGATGTTTATGTCAAGTACTTCATGGGAAAAAAAAATTGTCACTCTGGACAATATCAATAGAATTTAAAATGTTATACTGCTTTCCTGCACTGCCCCTTTTCTGTCTTCCCAGCAAGTGCCAAAAACAAAACCCTGCATCCAATGTGTGGTATGTCATTATAGGCCACAAAGGCCAGGCTCCTACAGGAGAGAAACTAGACAAAGCAGAGACCAGTGTCTCACAAGAAAGAAGTTAGATAGCCTGAGAGAGAAAGTGGGAGTCAGCTAGCAGGAGCTTTGCAGCTGCATACAAAGGCCTTGACACCCTATGCAGTCTTAGCATGCTATCCTCCCCACAGCTACCCACAACGTCAGTCTTACCATATTTACATGTCTTTGTAGTGCACTGTTTTTGTCACATTTATGTTAGAAGTGTTACTTGTTAATTGGTCAGTATCCTTTGTATATGAAAGTGTCACTTGCTAATTCGTCAGTATACTTTGTGTATGAAGGTGTTACTAATTGGTCAGTTCCCTTTCTGTATGAAGGTAACTGGTCATTATCCTTTCTGTGTAAGAGTATAAATTCCAGCTTCTGCAACAATAAAGTGATTCTGATTGCCATCAGCAACCGGGGTCTGTGCACTCATACACCACACCAATGATTCTAAAACACAATGTGTTCTGAAATACATGTGGCTGACTGACAAGAGGAATTCCTTTTTTATCTTATTCTTTCTTTCATAGTCTAAAGTATTAATTTGCAATATGTCACACATAACTCTGAGCACAAAGTTATCTCTGGGTATTTCCAAGCTGTTGCCAAACTGGTCACTTAAATTTGTTTATCACCTCACTTTTAGATCTGATTTGAGTTAAAAAGAAACAGGGTTTTCTATATACACACAACTATTGGGATGAGAATAACATTAACAGAATATTTCTTAGCCTTCCTAGTTACTCTTTTCAGTTTTGTCTAAGCAGCTTCTTGCTAAACTTAAAATTAATTAATATGAGAAATACTGAGCTCTCTGGCTGCAAAGCCTTCATTGTAGAAATTAAACTACTATTTTATCCACCACGTGTTCTGGCATAAAACCAGGGATGTTCTCTTCCTCTTCAATCTTCTTCTCCCTCAGCCTCATTAAAACCCTACAAAATTACCTATGGAAACAAGCGCTTTAGAAAAAAGTCATATTAAGGATAGTCTCTAATGCCAGCACTTCATGGACAGAGCCACAGCAGGAGAGCATAGAACCTCATGGAGGCCTTGGAGGCTCTGTCTCGGTGCAGGGACATTCCCATATGGAAGACATTATAGAATTGGAGAACAAGGCCAAGCAATTTGTTAATCCTTCACATGATTATGTATTTTGCATATGTTGTGCTGCAACATACCTTTCAGCTGGGACTGGTTATGTTACGCTGAAGTTCATCTTACATAATGATTATCACTTAGACCACAGATGCTGAATTAAGTGGGCCTTCAGGAGTTGGCCTTCTTGCCCCTGAGTGATTACAAAACCAAGAGTAAAGTGTACCAGGAGTAAAATAAATAAAGAACTGAAAAGCAGCAGTTAAACCAGGACTTTATAGGGAGTCTTTATCCCAAACTTCTCTTGTTTTTCTTTGCCATCTGAACAGATTTTGGATTACTGCAGCCTCTGTCCAGGTTTTCTAACGAGTTCTGCCAGAAACAAGAGCTGGGGCATATGTATTTCTGAGGGCAGATCCAAGAGAGGGGATAAGTTCAGCCAGCTAGCAGGCACTAGCATCCAAGAGAGTGAAAGACGACATGGAGAGGGTTCATAAATCCATAGCTTTAAAAAAAGAAATGGGCTTCTCAGCAATTGTTCCTACAGACACACGGACATGGAGTGGGGAGGGAGATTGATGGGATGAATGCACAGGTGAGAACGGACTTTTTGAATGTAGACAGAAATTACAAACTTACACAGAAGAATATCCAGGACACAGTGGAGAAAAAAGCTTCATGCCATAACCTGACAAATCTTGTGTGGCTTGTCAAGGAGAAAAAAGCAATAGTACTGGATTGCTGGCTGGGTTATATCTAGTGGAATACGGGTTTGGAGCATTTGAGGATTTGGGGACTAGTGTTCAGGAAGCAAGGGATCCTTGGGCAGTATCCCAGCGCATTGTTAAGGACACAAGAATAGCATGATGCTTTCACCACAGTAAGACAGTCACCCTCACTGATACTCAGTATTGGACACCCCACAACCCAACAAGGAAGTCTTTTATCTAGAGGTCCTTTATTTACTGCTGGAAATACAAAACAGTTCTAAACCGCAGTCCTAAGCAGAGCTTAAAATACCCAAAAATATGGAAAAACCACTGAATAATATTTCCACAGACCTGCACTGACCCTGAGGAGGATTAGGAATCAGTAAAAGAAAAATGGTCAGCAAGGCAGTCATGCTCTTTACTTTCACAGTGGAGCTGAAGCATTTGATAATCCTGATACTAAATACAACATGATGTAACAGAAAAAAAGGAAGATCTACGAGCAGCATGAAACAGTGTTGAGATGTACCTCTTAGCAGTAAGAATAGAATCACAGAATCATTACGGTTGGAAAGGACCCTCAAGATCATCTGGTCAACCGATAGCCCTACACTACTCTTATCCCTAAATCATGCCCTGAAGAAACACATCTATCCTCTTCTTAAAAACCTCCAGGGATGGGGACTCCACCACCACCCTGGGCAGCCTATTCCAATA
>VWZX01000692.1:230399-393051 GCA_013399015.1 Galbula dea
CCCCCAAAAAACAACAAACAAAAATACCCCACCCAAATCAAAACAAAACAAAAAAACCCACCACCAAAACACTATGGTTTTGCAACTGTCCTGGATTCTTGCCCCAAGTTTTTGTCTGTTTCAAAGCTGCATGGTTACATAAAGTGCTACTGAGCTGAGAAGCACCAAAACTAGGACTTGTTGAATCTTGAGCTATTGATAGCACATAGTTAACAAGCCAAATACACCTGCGAAGTTAGAACTATCATTTGCTAAGGCCAATCTTTAATATGGTCTTGCTTTAACAATTGGGTTATATTTTTCTTGTTTACTTCCTAAAAACTCCCATGGGACTGAAGAAGTGACACTGTGATGGAAATAAAGCCAGGCCATCTATTTGTATGATACTAACAACCAATAACATTCTCCATCCTAACTAAAAGTACCTCAAATACTTACTGTGCAATTAAGGAAATTAGTATATTAGATATGGCTCAGCTTATTTCAAAATTAAAGTTGTGCATACTTTCCAAACTCAAATTCAATAGGAAAGAGAAATAAAATTTATCAAATATATGCTTTTCATAAATGTCTCATCTAGCTCAGTAATTTTATGTTGATTAAAAAAAAAAAAGCTGCCTAATTACCTCTATATATCATCACAAGTCATAACCAACACATGCCAGACTCTTCTCCAGAAAAGATTCTGGCAAATAAATTTTTACTGGGAATGGGGAGTAGTCACCACAGGAACAACAATGTGCTGTATTTTACACTGTATAGAAATAAATCACAAACGAACAACCTGATTTTCAAAATTAAATGTAAAAAGACAGGAAAGCTACTCTAAAGGACACCTGTCACTTTAGAAAACCTGTAATAAAAACAATTTTTCGTACCATAGCAACATGCAAGGAAAATACCAGGAGTGTGTTTTCAATCAAAGCATTCATTTCTGTCCACAGCTGTTCTGCATTTAGTTTTTCAGTTCATGTTACTCCTATCTGTTTGTCCAGGGCTAATTCAGACTAAGAAGCAGCTCTGTGTCACTCATAGAACAACAGTATAATTAAAAGTCTTACTGCTACAGCTGATTTGAAACATTTGAGAGCTTGGGAATTGCAGAGAAGCCATATTAAAAATAAAAAGGATGTAATCACAACCTCCTGTACAGTCTAACGGGCAAGAGTAACTTCATGATTGCAGTTGGTTTGAATGAAGCACATTGCTCTAATTATGTCTATCATGTGCATACACGCAAGGACTAGAACCTATCTATATAATCAGAGTGGTTTAAAATATTCCTAACTTTCATGATTACAATTAATCTGGGCAAACTTTTTACAAATCATGAGATTACTTCATACCATGGCACCATCTTAAAGAAGGACCACAGCCACACATTTAAACTATCCATCTATTGTCATGTCCAGCCTCCTGGACGTATGCTCATGTTTGCAGTGGTTTCTGTTTCAGAAACATTGAACAACTAAACCATGTTTCCATGGTTGATATGCCACTGCTGAGGATGCCTACACATGCTACTCTTTTCTACACCATCCTATTCTTTCTGGAAAAGTCATTCCAGGCTGATGTCAGTGTAGGTATATGAAGGCTGCAGCCTTGTTCTAATTGTAGTACGAAAACATACTGTGCTTGTGCTAATACTTTCCATATTGCATTTCAGTCCACAGTAATTTTTGCTTACTTTTGAACAAAATCAGGTCTGTCAGTTTTTGTGTTATTAGAACTGTACTTTCCCCATATAATTCTTACATTGAAATGCACCAGATAAAGCTGAAACTAAAAACTTAAAATGCTAGCTATTTTGTAGATCACAGCAATGATTCAGGAAACAAGCCAAGGCTGGACTTTATCAGTTTGTACTTCTAAACTAGAACTATTTTATATTAGTATGTTTAAACTACTAGATCTCAGAGTGATGCTTCTTATAGAAGGACTTTTTCAGATTAGGGCAAGTTTTCTTTTCAAAAGAGCCTCAATTAAGAAGGCTGTGATCATGCAAATTCAATTTAAAAAAAATAAAATCAGAAAACATCTATTTTTCTGTCTCTCTTCATCTCTCTTCTAATTAAAAGAAATCTGGGAGTTGAAAAAAACTGATTAGACAAAGTTTTGATTGCCTTCTGCAAAAGCAAAACCAGTGGAAGGTAACCATGGTCAGTGCCCATGTAAAGAGGCTTACCTGCCAAGTCAAGAGAAATACTAAGAAATATTGAGAAATCAAAAACATAGAAGAGCTAGTGGAAAATCTGGTTTATATTTAGTGGAAACATTTTAGCACTTTGAGTTAAACTTTGGAACTGAGAGAGTAAATGAAAGTATTTCTTTTATGCCAGTATATATGGTATAGAGTTGAAATTGTTGCAGCTGTGTAGAAGGGACATAGAGTTCCTAAGAGAAGCCAGGAGCAGTCATTATGCAGCAATCTGAATCATGGAAGTTATCCGAATAATAGACTATCATGAATGGTATATACCTCAGAATTCTTTGGGTAGTTGGGTGAGAATACAAACTGCATTAAGGCTTGTCTTTATGATATACTTGATCAGAATTTCTGAATATTTCTCTGATCACAAAGTTTCCAATCTGGTTCCTTATTCAGTGTTGCTTCAAATTGTGCAACTTGATTTTCATCAGCAGGGAACTGCTTCTTTTGCCCTCTAGTAATATCACCAAAATTTGTTTCATTATTCACGTTGGAATTATATGACTGATTCACAGGATATGTTTTGCACTCATATTGTTTTCTACAATTTTAGAAATTAAGTTCTAGATGTTGCCCTATTCTTAAGATTTTATTACAGTTTACACTAACATTACATATTTCAGTGAACAAAATATTTCTTAGCATAAGCAAAAATATATTACACTGATTTTGTGTATTTTTCATCTGCTTTTCCTGCATCAGTTCAGGTAGCTGCTTAGCCAAATGCTTTAAAAAAGCATTGTGTTTAATTTACAAAGAACTCTATTCAATGAAATAGCAGAATACCCTTTTGGCTTGCCCAATTGGATACATAACAAAGACATCTGGAAAAATAGTGTAATTTCACATTGCAGAAAAGAAAGAAGGTCTTCTCCTTTTTTCCTTTACCAACTGAGAATTATATCATGTAGGCAACTAGAACCCACATACCGTGCATGCTATTTTAATTATTTTTCTGATTACTATATAAGAACTCAGCTCTTTTTTCACTTACACCTGACATAGCCCTGTTGTTATTCTGACATTTCCAGTGAATTCTCTTCTCCAAAACCAAGGAGAGCCTTTCAGGTCAGTTTTTAGTTGTTCATTTTGTACTTATTTGAAGATACAGAAAATAGATCTGCTGTGGGTTGTTTCCTCTCAAGCTGTCTTGGGCTAATTCTTTTCCTATCATGGGGCCACTCTGTCTTTATTTAACTTGGTTATATTTAAATTTTATCCTGTAACCTTTGCCATTATTTTTTTCCTTAATAGAAAAAAGATGATGCACTATTAATGTGGCTAAATTTTCCATTTAAACAATTCTAACTTTTTGTGCTTCCATACTTAATATATTTGAGATTGCCTAAGTTTTTCCCCACATCAAGACCAAAGAGAAACATACTGGTAAAATAAGCAACTTAAAGATGACAAACTTACTGTCAGTATTCTGCTCAGCATGTAAAGTTGGCAGATGCTTAACACTTATTCCACTTTCATAATGATGGACACTGGAAAATGCAGTCTTTTTCTCTCTCAGCCTTTCCTAATTCACTCCATATGTAAACAAAACTTACCTCATGCACCCAGATTTCTAGCACCCCCTCCTCCCCATGTAGTGGCAGAGTCTCCAAAGCAAATAAATAAATAAATACATTTAAATTACTCTGGTGGTTTGTGGGTTTTATGCACACTCTCAGTCACACATACTCAGAATCACTAAAAATCACCAACTCCCCAGAGAGCCAAGTATTAATATGGATCACACGTTACCGGCCAGGCTAGAGAGTATCTTTACAACAACAACAGTTACTTCTACTCATCAAAGGATGGTAAAACAGCACAGGGAGAAATGCTTGAGAAGTGAGTAGTTTTTCCACAGAAATAATGGCCACACCACTTATAGATAGTCAATAAAAAGCAAATCAGATATGCATAGAAAATTTAATTCTTGCAAACATGTAGCCAGGGTTTTCAAATCACAATATAGATCAGAATTTTCTTCCTCATGTGTCTACCTCAAAATTGAAAGTCAGGTTTATACCATTCCTGTCTTTTACTTTGGTCAATGCCTAATTACAATGCAAGTCAGAAATTAGAAACACAGCACTAGTATGAAATTGGACATATGCAGCTGGAACATTTTCTTTTTAGACATATTTCCAAAGAGGCGACTTCACTGGCCATGGTTACATGTGGCCATGTGTAGAAAGAACAGAAGGACACAAATACCAAAACAGAACATTAGTTAGCTATTTTTTTATAACCACTGAGGGTTTTTTGAATAGTTCCAAGATGAATATAGTTTTCACTTTGGTCCATTTTTCTCTCCCTAAGAAAGGTATTATCACAGATTAACATATATTTTTCTCCCTTTTTAAGAAGGCTGGTTCATATTGGGTTATCCTCCTCAATTGTACTAATGTGCCCCAGTTCCTTCAAATGCTAATGTATAATCTGGCTGCTCAAATTGGACTTCCATTTTTTACACAATCATTTCCCTTGAGGTAAAGAAACAGAAGTTACTCTCCTGACACACATACATATTTCACAAGATAGTTCCATGAAAAAAAAAGCATTCTTTTATAATGTAGATTTTCTTGATTTCTATTAGTGTAACACAGCTCTTCATCACTATCAGGAAGATAGCTGTAGCCTCTATTCTCCACTCAAAAAAGGTAAAGGAATAATTCAGAAAGAACAATTATTTATGTAGCTTGGAGAGAGAAGTCTGCAAGAATTGGTGCTACATGATCCATTATTCATATAAAGGTCAATTTGCTCATCCAATTATATAAAATAACATGAAAATTAAATCCAGGCTGCAAAAGTTATCTCGAGTTAATGTGTATAATACAGAAACCTTAGCTATCAATCATCTGCTGGAAAATTGTCCTAGCAACACTCTCTGGCACATATAATTCTACCAATTTTCTATTCCATAGTATTTCATCCATTCATAGGATTCCTTCAGGCATGGAAGATAGCTGACTTATTGAAACCAGAATATCTTGGTGAAGTAATTAATTTATATATATATTACTTGCTGAAATACAAACCCATATTTTTCCTGTGATAAGCTGTAACAGTAATTTTTTTCATGACTCCTCAGCTGACCTTTACCATGCTACCAAAAGTTCTTTTTAGATAGTGTTCCTCAGGACAATTCACTATGTAGAAGACGACTTCAGGCCAGTATGAAAATGGATTAATAAGTATTTTAAGCATGTTCAATAATTATTTTAAGCATTCATGTGAAATTATAGGCCACATTTCTGTTTGTAAACCATGGACAACTTGATTTTCAAGATCTGTGAATGTTTAAGTACACATTCTGTTTCTGATCAATTGCTCATTCAAGTTGTCAAGCGGTCAAAAATATGTTTAAATAGATGTAGCAAATGAAAACTACTGTAGTCAATTTTGCAAGTTAATGTGTGTAAATACATTGCCTCAGTGGAGAGGAAAGGCTGCTGCTTGTCATAGACTAAGAGTTCAGTTACTTGGTTTCTCCCCATAAGTTCTGGGTAGGTTAATTAAAATCGTTTTTGTAAATCATGTTGCAGAGCAAAAACTTAGCCTGATGTGATTCCTGAACCAGCGGATGTCAAATACAAACAAAAACAGGCAAACATTTCTGTTTCCTGTCTGTCTTGTCTCTTAAGGCTGTGGAGCAAGAAAACTATCTCATTACACACACTGGGGCTTTAGGCAGAACCAGTTTGGCATTATTTTCTTGTCTCTTTTTGTTTGTTTGTTTTTTCTTTTGTTTTAATCACTAGTGACTTTTCCTGCAGTCATTATGTTGGTTAGCAACCACAGAATCATACAATAGAATCACAGAATGTCCAGAGTTGGAAGGGACTCACAAGGATCATCAAGTCCAACTCCTGTTTATCACAGGACAACCACAAAAATCACACCATGTGCATTGTCCATATGCTTCTTGAATTCTGTCAGGCTTGGTGCTGACACTACTTTCCCTGGGGAGATTGTTCCAGTGCTCAGCCACCCTCTGCATGAAGAACCTTTTCCTAATGCCTAACCTAAACCTCCCTGGCACAGCTTCATGCTGTTCCTTTGGGTCCTGTTGCTGGTCACCAGGAATAAGAGATCAGCTCCTGAGCCTCCGCTTCCCCTTGTGAGGAAGCTATAGACTACAATGAGGTCTCCTCTCAGTCTCCTCTTCTCCAGGCTGAACAAACCAAGTGACTTTAGCTGCTCCTCATACAGTTTCCCCTCTAGATTCTTCACCATCTTCATGGCCTTCCTCTGGATGCTCTCCAACAACTTAATATCCTTCTTACATTATGCTCAAAACTGCACACAATAATCAAGGTGAGACCACATCAACACAGAGTGAGACAATCACCTCCCTTGACCAGTTAGCAATGCAGTCCTTGATGCACCCCAGGATATGGTTGGCCCTTTTAGCTTTCAGGGCACGCTGTAGACTCATGTTCAACATGCTGTTGACCAGAACTCCCAGATTCCTTTCTATGGGGCTGCTCTCCAGCCTCTCATTTCCCAATCTGATTGTACATCCAGGGTTGCCCTGTCCCAGGTGCAAAATCTGGCACTTGCCCTTTTTCAACTTCATACGGTTGGTGATTACCCAGCCCTCTGATGTGTCCATGTCTCTCTGTAGGGACTCTCTGCCTTCTAGGGAATAAACAGCTCCTCCCAATTCAGTGTCATCAGTGACTTTCAGTATTAAAATACATAGTAAGAAAAAGACATCGGTATCTATCTTATTATAACATTCAACACTTTTTAACTGCACTACAAGTGAGGTTTTGGTTATATCTTTAATCTGATGCCATCCCAAGGAAATTCTGCTTGTCCTAACAAATGATGTTACTCTTGAAACTGGCAGGTGTCAGTCTCAAAACAAGCAAAATGAGGCAGGTTCACCATAATATGCAATTATGCAGTGGAACACTGTGCCTCTGTTGCAGTTGACATTTGTTCAATAGAAAGCCAGACAAGTTTATGGAAGAGAAATCCACTGAGGCAAAGACAATACAACACCACATCATTATCTCTGGTTCAGGAAGTCCCTGAACTGCAAATTGTTGCATGGGAGAATGTTCTCAGGAAGTATCACTGCCTGCTTTCCTGCCCTCACATGCCTCTGTAGACAGACTTTTATGACACTGTCAGAGACAGGATGTAGTGCTAGTAACACAGCCACTCCTGTCATAAACATTCAGGGGTACCTGTAGGTCAAGTGCTGCTGGAGTTCCAAACATTTGCTCCAGTGAAAGCTCTAATGGATTTTTGACAGAAAGCAGCCTTTTGAGATTTGTTGTGGACAGTTGCTGCTAAAAGAAGCTGTAAATCAGAAAATAAGCTTTCCAGGACAGGAGACAGCATTTTGTTATGTGTTTTTACAGTGCCCACAAGGAGCTCCTATGATGAGGACAACAGGTTAAATGGGACAGTAAGTCCCAAACATTTCCAGTCACAGCCTCAAAAGGGCATCTTGACCTCTCTTTCTCCAACATTTCTGGGACTGTTGTCAAAATTCCTAGTTCCTGTGCCTTTTATATTTTTGTGATTATAAACCCAACCAGGAATTACAAGCCCATGTTTGGAAATTAGTGTCCATGACTGCTACAACAAATACAAACCCCAAAAAGAGTAGTTTGTTAACAAACAGAATGAAACTTCATAGAGACTGAACTATAATTCACTCCAGCAAAGTGCCTGCAATTGTCCTTGCAAGGAAACTAAAACAATAGACTAAACGAAGACAAGAGTTAACCAGAGGGTTTTTTTCATTCTTTAAAAGAACAAGTATTGTAGCCCTAAGTTCTTGCCAGCTTATGTTGCCATTTAAATAGTACCAAAGACACAAGTGCTTGGAAGAGGAAAGTTGAGCATGAACTAGCCAAGATGCAACAATAGCAGTCTTATCTGTGGTGCAAGACTATGAATAAATGTGTACAATAAAACTAGTTCATAAGGGCAAAAATAGCAACTTGCCATAACACTTAAGCTTTTTCTCCCTTTAAAAATTCTTAGTAAACAAAATATAAAGATGTTAAGAGTTATCCTTTCCCTCTCTTCTTTTGTACATCTGTTATCTTCCTGCAGCCAATTTTCTCTGAAAAGTTGATGTTTTGTTGAAGCAAATCCAGTAGCTGTACAGCTGTGCTGCTGTGCAGAGCAGCAACCCATTACTCACCATCCTGAGAACCATACAAAATTTGAGAAGAATAATTGTTTCTGAATTTCAAGGCTCTACATACTTTCTTCCCCCTCACAGAATTCCAGAGAGGGGTAAAATACAGAGGTAATTTTATAGTATATCTCCTATTCCTGCTGTGAATGCAAAGTAGCTTCTTACACCTTTCATCAAGAAGTTACTTTTCATTTAACTTGCATTTTCTGCTGTGTAACAGCCTGCATAATGACAACCACCATGCAACAGCTGACATATTGCAAGCTGACATCCTAGCTTATGCTGTTCATATACACTCACCTCCAGAAAAAGAAAAGGTGACCCACTTTCAACAGCAAAGTGGTGCAAATTCCTTTTTTTATAGACTATTCTTCTATTTCATTTACAACCCAGGAAAAACAGGAAATTAGCATTTTTAAAGTAATTTTATCAACAATCATTGTCTAGATGCCAAGTAAATTCCTTTTATCATCATATGGTAGAGTGTTTATGTGTATCCTCAATGTCTAAATTTGAAATTTAACCACCTATTATGCAATTAAATCTAAACCAATATAATTTCCTAGTAGCCCTTCACCTGGAATAATATTGGAGAATTTAGACCCCAAAGTTTGTATATTTCTGCTCAGTGAATTTTTCTCTGGCCTGACCAGCTTTTCTATGTGTATTTCACAGCTGTATTGGTCCAATCAATGGTGAAAAATTATGGACGTATCAAGTGGACATTGAAAAGAAGCTTCACTTCTTATACTGAATGTACCTCTACTCCTCTAGAGGGAGAAGTCCATAAGTACTTAGAAATGCAAATATGGACACATTGCTACTGTTCAGGCATTCTAGGAATGCACTATGAACAGACATGTTCATAATATCTACTGCAGTGAAGACAATTATTTTAAGTTGGAATGGTCTCTACTTTCTTCCAAACAAGTTTCTGTTAAAAGGCACACAGATGTCTCTTGATGAACATCCATTTTTTTATACATGAAACCAATTATCTTTTCTACAGAAAATTAAATGATGAAGTATATTCCAGTTAGTCCCAAATTAGAACCAAAAAATGAAACTATGATGTATATTCCAGTCAGTCCTAAATTAGAACCAAAATGTTCAAAAATGCCTGTGTGTTCCTGCCCTCAGGTGTTGGCAAATACCATAGAACACTTGTCTTGTATGTTAAGAGCAATACATGAGGTCCTAAAGGCAGTAGGAAGACCTGGTTAATGATAAATAATGGCATACAAAATAAGTCCATGAAATCCCATCAGCAATTTTTTCCTAGTCTGTCTTCTAATAATCAGAAAGTTATCAGCTCTGAAGGGAAATAAGCACCGAAACACACTGGAGAAAATGAATGAATCAGCATGAAAACCATTTCCCCAGTGGTACACCACCCCAATGCAACCTTTCTTTTATCTGCCTTTCTATGGGCTTTTAATTCATTTTTTCTGCATGCTATTTAGGTCCACAGTAATGGAATCATGCTCTAGTTTTCTCAATTCTCTCCCTTCACCCTCTCATATTATCTCTACAGAAGTATTATTTTCACTTCCACATTACCACTTCCTCCTCTCAATGCACCTCATTAGCTCCTTTTCATCAGTCTTCCTTTTTTTGCTCTTCTTTCTGCTCTCTTATTTTGTATATTTCTTGACTTTCCATTCAGCCTCTCTTTTTGCAATACCCAAGAAAAGATGTTGGGCCACTTTTCACAACAGAGGACAGATATCCCACTCTGCATCTACTGTGTGTACATCATGCTTTGCATTGCTGCAGATATTTTCCCAAGCACTCACACAGATAACTCTGTGCTCAGTTTTCCACTCTGAAGTGCACTCTTTGCCAGAAACAACATCACAACTTTACTGCCTCTCTTCCTAGAGATAAAGGCATGAGTTTCCAGCAGAGGCTTCTTCTCTTTATATGATTGTGCAAATACTGTGCTCTTTGCACTATGAGACATGGCTGCATACTTTGCCTTTAAGCTAATAAGCCAACATCCCATGAAAAATCTCATGAGGAGCCTGGCAAACAGTTCTTGGTGTTTTAAGATGTACCACCATGTGTATCTCAACATCTGCATGGAAAGCCAAGGAACATTAGATAAGTAGTATTTTAAAGGCACATATTTTGTGCAAATTAAAATTTGGAGAGAGACATCAGAACAAATACCTACAATAGTTCCTGTGTTTCTAGCATTAAAATGTAGAGATGCAGTTACGCAAACTGTCTGATACACGTTCTCCTCCTACTTATCTATGAATTTAAGGGTTAAAGAAAGGAAATTATGAAAATACCTACTTCTATAGTTATTTTCACAAGTGGATATTAATTAGAGTGAGTTTGATGTAAATAACAACTAAGTTGATATGTCTCACATTTCAAATTGGAAGTCCAGATTGGAGGCAAGCCATCCCAAGGGCCACATAAAGTTTATTGAGACAGCCTTAACAAAATGAAGCAACTAAAGACCAATGAGTTTGGAACTGCATGAAAAATGATGATAGCTAATGCAATGTAGATGGTCTTTGCAAAAATCGCTACGTATTTAGGTATGCACAGTATTACATTACATAAATAAATACACATTCATTCACCTACTTCAGGCCAAGTTGATCTTACATTGTTTTTAAAGACAGTGGTAATGATTGGATTACACCAAACGAACTGTACTGAAACTGGTGGCAGAAAAGTTAGAAAAGTCCTAGTTTCCCTCCAAAACTCTCATGCTTAGTGTCCAGTATTTTGGACGCAAAAGTCTGATCAAAGAAAAGTAGATTTAAATTAAGTCTGCCTCAAGTCTATGTCTCCTTCGATATAGACATCTAAATATGTGCATACATATATATATATGCATATATATAGGCATGCATACCCATATAAATGGCACACCAGTAGAGAAAGAAAAAGCATAGGAGATATAATCTCTGGCTTATCTCTACCAATTGACAACAGTAAGACATTTCAAAGGCTGTCCATCTGCCCTATCCCCTAGTTTTCCATCGTAAGATCAGAACACATGCCTTTCTCAAACAGAAGAACTTGATGACCATTGTATTAATAGGAGTGTTTACTGAAGCAGATCTTCACTAGGAAATGGCCACCTATTTCCAGCACAAGGGAAAACATTTAGCAACAAAGATGCAATGAAATACGCTAAGTAGAGGAGTATTATGAATATTTATAGGATCTGGAGCGAGAAGGACCCAGGGAAGCCTTACAAAATTTATTTTCAGTCACTTCAAAACTTTCATTGAAACACTCATCACAATAAATGAAATACATTATACAAAGAATTAAGACTGAAGTATTTCTCACTTAGGTATGGACTTGTAGGACTGCTAGGTTTGACCTTAATGGAATGTAAACATCACTGGTCCAAATCCAGAATGCAAATAAGGCCCCTTCAGACTACATCTGTCTTCCTAAAGTAATCCATTATAGAACATAATGTTATGTGTAACATAAGTTGCACGAACATATATCACCTTCCAATGGATAAAATTTACTAGTTGTGATATCACAAGAGTATTTTTACACTTTTTTAGATTTTAAAGTTCTATTAAGGGGAGAAAAGAAAATATGTGTCTTTCATATATATCTTACCTTACAAAGTAGAAAGAGAATATAGTTCCCAATGTGTGATACTCCATGTTTTTGGAATTACAGCCCTTAGAGTTCGTTTGGCATTAGATTAAAACCACTAACAAATTGCTAGTGGTAAAACATTGCATGAACATTGTTTCTTGCAAAATATTGGAAATAACTATTGTAGCATTACTCAACAGTTAAGCAACCTCTGTTTACTGTAAGTCTTAGCTCCTCGAACAATGTGTCCTGCGTACGTAAATTCATTCACTTTGGATCCAAACTCGCAACTCCTAACTCACAAAAGCAAAACAAAAATATATGAAAAGTCCTCTCTTGCTAACTGGTGTAACGTCCATAGCTGGAAGAACTTGCTTACTTACTTGAAATATGGCTAAACAGAACCATTCTTATTTTTCAAAGCTTTCCCTGCAAACAAAGGATACATTTCATTTAGTGAGAAATACTATTTTGTTTTGCAACAATTGTTTTATACATCTGACAGTGAAATTATATAGCAACCTGTCTTAGGGAAAGTAACCAGAACACTGCCTAAGCATCTCTTTTTGGTAAATGCAATTTCTATTTCAGAAAAAAAGGATTAACATGTTCCTACTTCTCTCCATCCACGGTGGAAAAAAAAATATACTGGGAAAAGAACTAAATATTTGAAGAATCTCTTCAGTCATGAATGAGTTCAGCACTGTGAAGGGAGAATATAAGCTCATTAAATTTCTCTCCTTTTCCTCTATATAGAACTAGATTCAGCAAACTAAACATTGGTCTATCTTGAATGGCAGGATCAAAACTAGAATTGGTTCCATAATCTCTCTAGCATACTTCTGTAGTGATGCACACGTAAATGGAGACAGGCTTGACTTGAAACCTTAAGTTCAATTTCCTTATTTCCCTGTCTCAGGATTTTTAGACTGTTCTCTTTGATTTTGTAAAGATAGGTTGGAAGAAGTCTTCTGAATTGAAACGTTTTCCATTCAAACCCACCTTTTCAACAGAGCTAATACTGTTTGTCCTCTGAGTTTCAGGCTCATTTCCAGTGGTTCTTTCCCATTTCATACCAAACTTGCATTGTGACAAATAAACAGGTAAAAGAAATTGTGACTTTTTACACAGCTGTCTTTACATTTCTCCCTTCGCCCTGCCCCTTTTAAACTGTTATTGCATGTAACATATCAAATATAAAAACACAAATCTTAGAGAAGAGGTTTCTATTTAATTACTTATACTGTGGTTGAAAACTAACATGCAGAAAATTAATTTAGATCCTACATTAATCCCAGAAGTTTAACAAAACTGGAATTTGGGAAGAAGCACAACCATCTTTGCCGTAAACTGAGAGGAAAGAATGTCACAACACATTTAGCACATACTAAGCCAGCAGTAGTAAAGCAGAGATGGGAGTTAGCACCTGCTTAAGAAAAGAACAAGCACATCAACACTGGGATTTGGGGGATTTCCCACTAAACTACAACATATAGAAAGTAGGTCACTTTTACTCTTTTGAGAATGAGGAAAAGAGACAAAATTCCAGATTATATATGAACCATTACATCTAATTTTCTTTGTCTCCAGCAGCTCCCAGGAGCCTTGCAAACAGAAAAATCTGGATTTTACTACTCTGGCAATTACCTCAGTTAACACAACAGAATTCTCCATAATCATTTTCATTATAGTTAAGGGTCTGACAATCTTTCTATTTCACTCCTCTTTACACTTCTTCCCATACCCCTTGCCCTTGATTTAATGTTTGCCTGTAAAGTTTACTCCAGATATAACTTGGCTCACAAACACCTTACAAACAGCCTTCAGCTAAAATAAATCTTGAATATATCTGCAGTTCAACCTATTTAGCTCTCTTGCCAGGTGTTACTGGCAGGAAAAAATGTCAAGTTTAAATGTCTGAGGGATCTTCTTTAAATTAATAAATTTGATTGTCTCAAGTGCCTCACCCAGAAACCTGGGAAAACTAAGTATCTTCTCTGAGTGACCTTAACAGCTAATTATTTTATATCCTGAAACTTTACATAGGGAAAAGGAAATCTGTAGCTTGATAACATATAACAAAGTGCAGTAAGTGCAATAAATCAAGCGAGGGAGGTAGGAGACCTGCATGGCTGAGTAAGGAGCTGGGTCTGTTTAGTTTAGAGAAGAGAAGGCTGAGGAGGGATCTTATTAATACTTAAGGGGTGAGTGTTGTGAGGGTGAGGCTAGTCTTTTTTTTGTGGTGCTCAGTGACAGGACAAGAGGTAAAAGGCACAAACTTAAACATAGGAAGTTCCACCTAAACATAAGGATGAACTTCTTTACTTTCAGGATGGTGGAGCATTGGAACAGGCTGCCCAGGGAGGTGATGGAGTCTCTGTCTCTGGAGACATTCAAAACACACCTGGACACCATCCTGCGCAACATGCTGTAGGTGAACCTGCTCTGACAGGGGGGTTGGACTAGATGATCTCCAGAGGTCCCTTCCAACCCCTACCATTCTGTGAGTCTATGAAAAACCACTGCCATCTATAAATATGAATAGCAAAGCTATCTGACAGTAGAGTTGAATTTAGGAGTCACATTTTACAGAGTATAAAGCAGTAGGCTAAAAGTAAAAAACCGATTTCAGCACTTCCACTGAATAGAAAAAACACTGGAGATCAGCACCCAAAAGAGAGGCCTAGAAAAAGAAGTAATCACTGCAAAAATTTCTTTAGGGACTAAGAGCAAATTCAGGCCAATGATCATTATTCAGTGGAGCTATGCACAAATGATGAGAAAGGGCAAAAATACAGGCACACATAAAGCATGCAGCAGGGAAGTCCCAGAGACAACAGCCTTCAGGGAAATGGGAGTTCATAAATATGGACAGAATTGCAAGAAAGAATGATTACAATTCATCATCAATTAACAAAGGCATTCCCCTCAGATATCAACGAGTCACCAAAGGTTAAAAAGAGTGAAAAACCCTCAAAACAGCTCAGCAGCTTTGCACCTGCATCGCACCTCTCCTAGCACAAGCATCTTTGTAACAGCATCTCCCCTTCACTTACTGAGCATCACATTACTTCTAGCATAGCTTGAGAGTCTAAAGGCATATTTTGGCAAATCTGTTCCCATAGGAAGTGCTTATCTGACCTGGTGCTGAGACACTGCTCCAAAATGAAGCCAGAGAGAAGGTAGAGACACTGGTGCTGAGAGGGGAACTGCTGTAGCATAGTTAGCTTAGGTCTTGATGCCCTCTCCAACCCTGCAGTCGTAAGGGCTCAGTCCCACTTTCTCCACACTTCAAAACCTTTACAAGTTAATAGCACCAAAAGAACTTAAGCATAGTCTCTGCCATCTGGGGACACTGGTTTGGCACAAGGCTTCAGTTCTGTTACATTTCTCTCAATCTAAAGCTATATTACTTAAGAAATGTGGTGTTTTCTTATGCTACTACTCGGTATGTGGCATATGGAAGATGACAGCAGTGGTTAAGCTTGTGAGATCCACAATAATAAAGAGAAGGCAATTTACAAAGAGACAAAATATGGGCAAGAAACAAAAGAAATCATCAGCATGGAGTGATGCCAGCTACCAGGCATGGCAGATTTCCAAACAAAATCCGTGTGCAGTCATTAAAACTGTGAAAAAGCAAGAACTAAGCCTCCATGCAGAATTTATAAAAGAAGATGAAAAAAAAACCCCATTCTTATAACACTGGGGTGGGAGGGAGGAGTGAGGGGGAATATAATCAGGACACTCCTGTTTGAATAATGCCCCAAATGCTGGAACAGATCATCAAAATATTCAATGAGCCCAGAAAGAACAGTAGACACACAAGTGTTTTGTTTTGCCTTTACCTGAATAAATATTTGTATTGAATAGTGAGAAGGAAATGTTTACACTGCAGAACTCACATTCTTGGCACCCACATGTAATCTCAGACAAAATGAAAGCAAGATCATTTCTACATCTTTAAGGCAATGGATGTAGCCTTAGAAACATGCCACTCATCAAAACTGCAGCTAAAGTGAAGAGTGAAAGGAATATAACAGTAATGGACTGATACAGAACAAGTGCTCCAACTCCAAAATAAGCAAACAGTACAGAGAATGCAGGTGCCATGTACTGTAGATGCCATTTAACGTATGTGCTACAGACAGTGATTTGACAGAACAACTAATGGCCAGCCTATAACCTGCAGTGACAGAAACAGAGGAAGCAGGACCAATGTATCTTCATATATCACTGATATGCCAGGAAAAAATGCAAGCATCTATTCTTGCTGTTTCTGAAACCATTTGGAAACACCTCCACTGAAGAGAAAGCAATCTGCAGTGTCAGTTAGCAGATGCAGAGATCTTTATGTACATCCACTGCATTAAAAGGCATAACAGACATTAAATTGCCATTTTTACTGTTACATTATTAAACCAGCAATCAATCCAAATAAAACTATGTGTCAGAGGCACACGCACTTCTGTTCCAGATACAACACAGCTTAGCAGGACCAGGTGCTGATGTGGTGGTATAAAACTGTTTCAAGACCAATAGGCCAAAGTAAATTGTTGTTAAGAAGCTGAAGAAACAAGTGATAATACTTCTTGGATTCAGTAGCAGATGACAAGACTGGATTTTATTTAAAAAGGACCATAATCCCATAGGATTCAGTAGTTGACACCAGGAAATGGATAAATACTTCAAAAGCAAGGACAGGCATGCCAGACATAATTCAGGAAGCACAGCTCTTGCCAGAGATAAATTCCAGTTCCGAGTGTATATGATGCAAGATGAAGTGTGCAAAAATTACAGTGATCTTTGTAACAGAGGGAGACTTTGCAGCTTTGCTCAATCCCAGCTTCAACTAGGAATAGACCAGAACAGACAGACTCAATTTTTCTGATGTAACTCTGTGGTCCAACTACACCACTCCAATTTCTGGGAGAAAGACCATCTTAAGGACACTCAGACAAGAAGTCTGATTTGGAGAATAAAAGTTTGGGAGAACTAGCAGACTCTGCTCAAACTGCTAGTTTCGTAAATCTCTTCATGATGTGGTCCTTAAAATTCACATTTTCAAATCTTACTGTGCAACTACTGTAGTCAGAAAGATGACATGGAAAAAAAAGACATGGTCCTTGTATTATGCATGTACCCAAAAGCATCAACACATATCACATATCTTACAATAAAGATAATGAATTTGCAGCATTAAAATCTTAAACTTTTTCTTTTTCCTGATCTGATGTTTTCATCTTGTACTACCTCATGTTTATTAATATATTGTTTCTTTTAAAAAGAACTCCTTCTGATACAATCACTTTATTCCTTAAGGCATCTTCAGGTTTTTCATTCACCTGTTGTGTAACACAGGAAACAGAAGTGACTTTATTTTCCTCACATAATTATCTGTGGCAGATAACCACCATGTGAAAATAACCCATAATTTATGGCTTAGCAGCTTTTCAAATGATATTTACATGGCACTCAACTGATGCATGATACTGGTCAAGCCCCACAAGTGATAAATGTTGCACATTATAAGCAGACCAGATCAGCCAGATCACAAGCTGTTAAAGAAACCCCAGTTTTACCCAAGAGTCTCAGAGTTTTGTAGTTTACTAATACTTGCATATTATACAGAATATTTTCTATTAAATAATTTCAGCAGCTGCTCAGCACAGACATTTGTGTCCAGCAGCAATCAATTATTTTGCTTCTTAATGCAACTCTAACTACTATGCCAAAAAAGAAGATAGGAGTTGTCCTTCTCTCAAGCCAGCAAACACATCAGCTGTGACAGGACAGCATAAAAAGAGGTACTACACTTCTGTCCAAGCACATTCCACTGTCACTTTGCTTGTGAGTTCTTTGGGCATGCCCTTTGAAGTGATATGCTGTATACTTCTGGTGCTAGGCTTCCATTAACTTCTATTAGCTGGAAAAAATCCAGCGTGTATTAGCAGTTTAACATTAGTAGTAACAATCTGTTGAACACTGTATAAAGATCACAGTACTGCTAATGCCCACATTTCTTGTTGTCTGTTTTACAGCTGAGTACAGATAAAGTGATTCATGACAGCCAAATTCTGAGAAGAGGCTCTAAAGCAACTACGACACCAGATGCTGTCAAAAGGCATTCGATTCCTCTACTGTGAAATGCCAGGTTGTTTCTGGGACATGGTGAGAAGCCAACTCTAGTTTGGAAAATTCTATAGCAAGCTATTATTTAATACCAAATACAAGAGCATCACTCCTGCTGCTGCTGCAAGTCACAGAGCATCCAAGGACACATCTAACTGTATCACCACTTTCTACTGTTTACAAAACACTCCAACAAAGCTTCATGCATCCAGACTATAGAAATTGCCTGTGAGAGAATAGAGACGCAGAACTCATTGTCAGGACAATATTAATTAGGAAGCTGAATCTCATAAGGAAAAAGAGCCCACAACTACTCTTAAGAAGATTTTGTGCTCTGCTCTGAGCAACCTGATCTAGTTGAAGATGTCCCTGCTCATTGCAGAGTGAGTTGGACTAGATGGCCTTTAAAGGTCCCTTCAAGTCCAAACTATTTAATGATTCTATTCAGAATAACTTAGTATTTCCAGCAAACTAAGACACCTCAAGGTTTTCTCCCTGCCATTTCCAGACCATTTATTAATATCAGAAAAACTGCAAACCCCAGAACAAATCCCACAGAAATTTCACTGGTAACCTCCTTCCTCTGTAAAAAATGATCATTTGTTGCTGACTGCTGTCTTTTTCTTTTATGTTCTAACTTCTTAGATTCTTTAGAAGCTTTTGGTAAGTTATAAACTAAGTAGGTTATACTAAGCATAATTCCTTTATCCACAAGCTTATTGGCTTATCTGAAAAACGCTACTGTAATTTGTGAGGTATGACTCCCCTTTACAAATCCATGTTGATCCTCTGCCAACACACAATATTCATTCCTGTTGCACTAGTTCTTCAGAAAAAATTTTTACACAAAATAGTAACCCCTTTCCCAAGTTTCTCTAGAGTCTTTGGGTGAATATCATACATTGCTGTTCATTATGATAAATTTCTTCTGTAGGCACTTCTACCAAAACCAGCACTATGGAATCCAATAGCATCTTGGAAACAATGAATTATGAATTCCCAAGTCCTTACACTATCACAAGGTTATGCTTATAGCCAGGTAACCAATAGCTAGAGCAGAACCTAATGTGGACAGGTGTTGATTCCCGGTGATCATGAAGAATCCAACAGAACATAGACTTCTTCAAGCCTTATTTTGTACATGCAAAAGTTAAATCAATTCTGACCTAACCTGAAATGTGATTGTAGAGCTAATCCCTACAGGAATCTGAGAAAATGAAACATCTGCTGTTGATATCATCCTCCATCCTAAACTTTCAGGTCAAGCCATTTGCTTCCCAAAACACAAGAGAAACCTCAACCATAACCCTTCTCAATATACAGGCAGTGAACTATTACGTGCAGTTAAAATGCATTAAAGGTGTGAGGTGTATCATCAACAAAGAATATAAGACATTTGTTCCCAATTATGCAAACTTTCATCCTATCTCTGCCAGTCTTCCAGAATACAAGAATAAAAAGGCTTTCTGTCTTCTTTTCTGAAAACCTGATTCTAGCCTTAACTCTAAAATTAACACGTAGTGCAGTGACAGGATGAATCTGTACTGGAATACCTAATATGAAACATATGCTCCTGTCTACACCATACTACTCTGACTGTTTCTTCCCAATTCTTTAGCCTTATCCTAAACCTTGCTTAAATGCAATATGTGTCCAGGAATACTGAAAAGAAAACATTTACTTTTGACTACACCAGCCCCCTTCTGAACCCTTGTAAATTCAGCAATAAATCAGACTTGATAAACCCTTCCTTTCTGAAACTCTAACCCTGTCTTTCAGCAGTTCCTACAGAAAAATTAAATATATTCATCCCCAGTGACATCAGCGTTATTATTCCTGCCAATCATGTGGACCTGACTTTAAAACAGGTTCTCAAGCTTTCCACCTCTCCCCACCACACTTCAAATCTTAATGGTAAGGTTACCTACACACAAAAGCCCTACAGGAAAAGTGAACATTACACATTGCCTCTTCCATTCCTCATGGTCAGACAAATATCTCACTATAAGATGAGCTTTTCAAACCTTATTTTCAAATTTTAATCCCAAAGGATACATCATATTCAGCAAAAGATTTGTGGTTCTGGCACATATGCAACCAGATTCACCTATGTTCCCACATCATTCTGCTTTACACAGCCCACAATGATGACAGAAATCACTGACAAGGTGGCTGTAAAAGACTGGTCAGTCTTTTACTTTGACTTGATAATACCGATTAAGTCCACTGCCAGTATCTGCCATCCTAAAAAATATCTGGTTTTAAAGAGTTTTTAAACAACATTTAAGACTGCACTACATATTTTCTGTAAGCAAAATTGCAAGTGAAATTTTGGAATTTTTTTTGTTGAAACTGTGGCTACCAGAATGCCAACTAACAATTACTCCATGCTAACCCAGGTAGCAATTTAACTGCACAATGTGGGTGAAATACATGGAAATATGTACATAACTAATGTTACCTTTGCATTGGCCTCTTTCTTTGTAGAAGTAATATTTTTCCACAAGATGTGCGTATGCATTTTATCACACATACAATAATTTATAACACTAGAAAAAGATAAAGCCAGATTCAACAGGAAAGACAAAAATCCATCCAAACCACTTGGCATGCCCTACAACAATAGCTTCCATGGTCTTGTGAAGGTGGAATCAATTTACCACAGAATCCAGCCCTTAGGTATCTGAACACAACTTCACATTTCAGAAGTGAGCTCTTTGACTTTCTTTCACAGGTTAAAAATGCTTGTTAAAGCCATCTACACCGTTGCTAAGAGAAATGGCACATTGGGCAAAGATAAGTGATAGCTGGAAATTCTTGAAAATAAATTAGATCTGGCTTACAGGTTGGTTTTGGGTTTTTTTTATTTATTTGCTTCAGAATCTTTAGTAATAGTTACCAATAAAATGCAAAACATTATATAACACAAATTCTCTATACATTCCCCAAAGGACTTTTGTATCTTCTTCAGATGTATCTACCTATGAAGCCCCATCAGCTGAGACAGAAATAAACAATTGAGATCTAACTTTTTAAAATCCTTGCAGAAATGTAAAATAAATATCTACCATTTCATCTATGGATGTAAATACATCTTTCCTTCTGCAATAGGGAACACTGAGCCAGATTCTCAGTTCTTCACAGCTCTCTATGCCAATATGCCTTGTGTGTTAGTCATTCAGATTGCTCTTAAAATACAGTGGGAATAAGTGAGCTGGGATTTAGGTCTTACTGGGCTCAGCTGGTGGGAGAAGATGACTAGAAACCAACTCTACTGGTAATGCATTTCCATGTAATCTGTAAGAAAATGAGTCTGGGTTTTCTGCACTGTTTGGATGTTACTAAAATACTTTGTGTGTTTTTAAATGGTACTATAGAAATCTGCAGACATTGATCATTAGATCAATGAAACTGTTACTTCAAAACTCTAAGCTCTGAAATAGTGAAGTTCTAAACATTTCCTTGGCTACGAGTGCATGAATATTGCCATCAGCTTCCCCTAGGTTTCTTCAATGACTTATGAGCTGCCCGTTGGACACGCATAGTTATGTACAATGCTCTGAAGCTCAAGAGCAGTCCTGTAATTAGGTTCTTAGCATTAGCATCTTAGATAGCCCTTTGCATTCTCTAAGCATTATGTATTTTTTTTAAATAAAAATTTAAAACAATAAATTAAAAAAAAAACCTTGATGTTGTTCTGTAAACGTTGTTGTCAGACCAAAACAGCTGCAAAACTTTTAATAGAAATAGTGCAGTATTGCTTGGGATTTTCATGCATTCAGATGCCAAACTTCTTTAAGAACTGTTGCACTAGTTGTAGACATGACCTTTGTTAACCCAAAGAAAGTCTACTCTCCCCATTGGCAGCTACTTTAATTGGCAGGTTCACAATGAGCACTTTTGTTTGCACCCTAAACATGCAGAGCACAATTAAAATGGTTAATACTTTCATCCTGAAAGTGTGGCAATTAATATGTTTTTATAGGCCAAGTCATTACACAGTTAAATAGCATCATTCAAACAATAAAGGAACTTGTTCTACAAGGACTCAAAAGGTTCCCCATTTAAAATTATATGGATTTAGCTCAGTTTAAAAATAGACTTTGTTTGTTTTCCTTTCAGTTGCTCTACTATTTGTTGCTCTTTCCTTGCATGTTTAGTCTCTGAGTATTTTACTACCCCCTACTGTATGGAAAGAAAACTGTGCAATACTTTGCTATGGACTGTAAGCTGCTCACACTTCTTGAGAGCTCCCCATAAACCAAAACACGAAAGGGATAGATTCAGAGTCATTTGAGCTACACGATCCTGTTTCAGTTGTCACATGAAATTCCTAGTGGCTATAGTGTGGATAACAGAGAGCAAAATTTTCTTGACAACTCTGAAGTAGTAGACTGTTACTGGAGCAGCATGATTACTGGGTTTGCATAGTGCACACCATCATGTTTCCTAAGCAACTAAAAGTGCTTTGCGAAGCAATGAGTCAGGTCCTGGCTGTGCAGTAACCACACACAGGGATTTATGTCTTCAGGAACTATATGCCCAAAAGCAGCACAGTTAGATACCCACAACAGTATTTGGAGCTATAGGTCTCTGGCACTACAAGTATTGGGTAGCCACTGAATCAGAATGAACACCTCCAAAAGCATGTGAGCAACATTTGCTGTACGACTGTGTACCAGCAAAACCCACATAAAATTTACTCACTCAGGCTGCAATGTTATGTGAAGAAGCTCCCCAGCTCAGCTCAGCTGAATCTCACTGTCTTGCCTAGTAAAGGGCATAACAGTAAATTGTTTACCACACGTTTCAATCAAATCCCTTGGTCCACTAAAGAAATGGCTTGCTCTTTTACTGACACCAGTTGTTTCCTGCTCTGTGACAATGTTGATGCATGCGCTAGCATTTTGCAGTGATGGACAAAAAGCGTGTCAGGTCCTCAGCCCTGTTCGCAGGTTTTAACATTGCTTGCACATGAGAAAGCCAGCAGTCTGGCATCACCTATTCTTCCCTTCCACCTTTGAAAATAAACTTCAATAAAAAAACAGAAAGAAGCTCCTTACAAGCACTTGTTCCTTTGGGTGAGCATAGACCTCAGTCCATAAATCATTTTTTTTGCTTTGGCACAGTTTTGAGTCCTGTCTCTGAGCAAGCCACCACTCTACCACCCTCTCTTCAGAACGAGTCGTTTGTAAAGAGTACATAGGAGTACTGGCACATGATTTCAACCACTGCAGCAAAATGAGTACAGCAGGTAGAGGCAAAAGAGTCCAAATTCCCTTTCAGTCTCTAAAACAGAACTGGCAATCCTTGGATCTTGGGTCTTCTGAAGACATTCAGCACTGAGTGATGCCACTCAATGATAAAGCCTCTGCAACAGGCGGAGTTTATGTAACGTATAATATGAAATAGATGAATTAGCCAATTTCATAAATCTAGTCATAACCAGCACAATTTACTTCTCTAAATTTCTATGAACTATTCTCGTAAGATATAATGCATTTTACTATATTACTCTATTTTACTATGATGTCAAACATTATTTGACTTTTTTTTTTAATTTCATTTCATTTTGTTCAGACTGTTCAGCTAGCTTTGATAATAAAACTGCCTTATTCAGTCTTCATTTAATTCAGTTCTCATTTCAGGAAAAAAAAAAAAAATCAAGACTAGCCATCTACTAAATTATTCCTCTCCAACTGAATGTGACAAATGGTCTGAGGAGCACGTAAAATTTAAACAAAAAGTGCATTGTTTCCTTCCAGACTTTTCAGCTGGTGTAAATCAGCATAGCTTCACTGATGCCAAGTTGCAGAGACGTACATCAATTGAGAATCCTGCTCTTCATCTCCATACAGAGATATTTTCCATATAGTTTGCGTTCTCTGTCTTTCCAGGCCCAGGAAAACTCCAGCTCCTTTTCCCTCCACACTTTACATATCACCATCAGTTATCTCCATTTTGGTTAATTTTCTTGCTGTTCCTATCCTGAGAGGGGGTCCTGTAGAGAAGGAACGGAACAGATGTGACTTGGCTAGCCACTCTGTCCCAGACTCTGGTTGAGATCAGGCGTTGTAATTACTCAGTTTTTCACTTTGTGATTTGTGAAATACATCCCTAGCAAAGACAAATATGGATAGGCTTTGTTCACCCTCGCTTGTCAGTTTATCTGATTCTATGATGCCATAAAACCTTTTAAAAAACACAGCATCAAAATTAATTAATTTTAATATAAATGTATTAATAATAAATTAATATAGATATAAAATGCAGTCTTGAATAAACTACCATTTTCTATTCAGTTTGATCCTTCTAGGGCCCTTATTTCCTCTCCCTGAAATCCAGAGTAGCCCACCTATAGCAGGGACCTGGTATCATTTTCCTATTAGCTAGGAAACGGCGAGCATGAACCTTTACCAGGTTAATTCCCTGAAGTGTCAGGCTCCTAAAGCCTCTTGCTCAGGCTGGGCAGCCTCACACACAGGCAGATATGTACCTGCAGCCCAGTCTCAGGAACACGTTTGGATCACCAGTCCCCTTCTTCACTTCTTCAAAGGACCTAGGAGGGAGCCAACTCTTAATCGTTCCTCTCCGAAACGCTGCCTCCAGAATTTTTGCCCTTGCTTGCTGTAGCATGATTGGTTGTTTGTCTTCCTTCATCCTTCCCTGACTCCCTTCCCCACAAGCCTTTTCTGTCATTCCTCTCCCCCGTCTTCAACCACAGTCCCACCCAAACCAGCCTAATGAAAGTTTTGTTTTCATTATATAAGCCCAGTGTATAATCAAATACATTTTAAAAATAACAAAACCATGGCACTGACAGGACATGTGTCTACCATCACCCCATATCCAAACACTGAGGTTTGAGCTTGGCTCAGGCATCTCTGAAAATGCCAAATGCAAATTTCCACAAACACAGAGAAATGGACCCATAGCTGCCGTAAACAGAATAAAGGTGCATTGTTTAAAGTTGCCTAGCAAACACACAGTGAATCGTAGATGCCTTGAGAAGAAAGTTGCAAACTTCAGCCTGACAAACACACACGTATGTTGGTTTTGGCTGTGGTAAAGTTAATTTTCTTCATAGTAGCTAGTATGGGACTATGCTTTGGATTTGTGCTGGAAACAGTGCTGATGATTCAGGGATGTTTTCCCTATTGCTGAGTAGTGCTTACAGAAAGTCGAGGCCATTTCTGCCTCTCACACCACCCCACCAGCAAGTAGGGTGGAGGTGCAACAGGAAGCTAGGAGGGGACACAGCTGGGACAGCTCATCCCAACTGGCCAAAGGGATATCCCAGACCATGTGACATCATGTTCAGCAACAGAACTAGGGGGAGAGCTAGCTGGGGAGCTGCTGCCCAGGGACTGGCTAGGCATCAGTTTTTTGGTGGTGAGTAATCTGCATCACTTGTCTCTCCTGGGTTTTATTTATGTCTTTGTTATTTTCCTTTTCATTATGGTCTATTCTTATATTTGGGGTTTTTTTTATTTCAGTTATTAAACTGTTCTTATCTCAAACCACGAGTTTTCTTACTTTTATCCTTCCAGCTCTCTTTCCCCTATCCTGTTGTGGGAGGCAGTGAGCAAGTGGCTGTGTGGTGCTTAGTTGCCACTGGGGGTTAAACCACAACCGTCTTTTTTGATGACAAACATGAGGCTTGAAGGGTTTGAGATAATAACAGATTGACGAGAAGGGATTTATATCTGTTAACAGCTGCAGATTACAACATTGATTTATCTGGCCTCGATATTAGTTTATCTGGTCTGTGCCATGGTTTTTGGCTTTTTTTTCCTGTACATGTTAAAGATTGGTGTTGGGTTTTGCAGTGTGCTGTGTTCTGTAGTGATTAGTGGTGTTCTGTCCAGGAGATTTATTATTAAAACACTGACCTGGAGCATAATCTGCTATTTGGGCTTTGTACTGAAGCCATTACTGTACTTTGGTACCATCTCATGGAGACAATTAACAATTATTTTTCTTCCTCTGAGAGGTTTTTGTGGAGGAAATACAGAATGGCACCTCTGCTGCCTTCTTCTGTGATGTTTTCTCCCTTGTTACAATAACTTCTCAATATCTTGAATATCCTTGCATAGTTAAAATACTTCTATTGGTATTTCTTAGGAATATTGCTTCAGTTATGTCTAAGGTTAACAAGTACTTTAGGAATATGACCCAGGCTCTGCAGCTATATGGTCGTGAGCAGCACGGCTGTGGGAAAATGTGGACAGGTATCCAGAGAACTTATAATCTCCAATGGTCTGGAACTTTACTCCCGAACAAATACAGAATCCTGAAGAAGTGACAGAAGGCTTGAAAAAGCTGTCGCTATTCCAAAGAGGCACAAGTACTTCACTTTGCTGGGCCCTGGACATCATCTACTAAACACTACTCAGTATTATGCAGCGTGCTTGGGGAGAAGAGTGGAAAAACACATCAACACTATGGCTAAACCAAACAACGTATCAGTCACCCCTATAAGCGAAAAGAAACAATGGAAGTGGAAGTTATCATTTAGTAAGGGATGAAAAATCTTCTCCTAAGAGGGAGCAGGAATTAAAATCAGAAAAGGCAGCTTGTTCTGCAGCAGAGCAGTCACAAGAACAGGAAGATAAAGAGACTGCAATCATGAATGAGACAGAAATGACCCAATCCTTATCCCTAAGTGAGCTAATAGATACATAAAAAAATTTTAGCTGTCAACTAGGTGAAGTGATTGTCAGCTGGTTACTCCAAGGCCAGTAGAGGGTAAGGAAGCCTAGCAGCTAGGATCGCTTGCTAAGGATAAGTCCATAGACAAAGGGACTGGGAAAAGGCAAGAGTCTTTTGTGGTGACTTTTGTGGTGACTCCTGTCAAGTGTGAAGGACAATTATCCTTTCAAGGAAGAACTTGCAAATTTCCAAAGCAAACGGACCAACTTTGAGGAAGATATCCAGTATCTGAGGAAATTAGCTGTGTTGGAGGTGATCTATAACAACCCGGATGAAAACCAAACATCCAAAGACCCAGATGAAATCTGATGCATGCAGCACACGTGGCAAAAGTTTGTATGAAATGCACAGACGTCATACACCCATGCTCTGGCAATAATGAGCTGGACAGACACAGAGGCACCAACTACAGATGTACTGGCCAGACAACTCCGAGAATACAAAGATCATCTTGCCTCCTCCATGAGGGCCTATGTCTTGGCTGTGGACAGATTGACCCAAAAAATGTCTAAGCAAGCCAAGAAGAGTAGATCTTCTTTACATACTCCAAGGCCTCAGCTATTAAGATTTGGCCTTTTTCTGTTCACAGGAAAGGGTACCAGTGGTGCACATGATGTGCAACTCTGTGGCTCTTCCTGCATGACCAAAGGAAGGACATAAGGAAATGAGATGGTGAACCTAATATGGAGATTAGAAACTTGCATACAGGAGCTGCAAGGATAAAACACAGCCAAAAAGCACCTATCCAGGAAAACCACTGCTCCAATGTATGTTGGGCAGTGTACGAGGGCCAGTAGTACTTTTGACTTTCATTAAGGGATTTCTGGTTTGCAGTTACAAAAATCAAGTAATGAAGACTCCGAGCAGGAAGGGGCACTTCCTTCGACGAGGCAGAAGAAAGGGACAACCAGGTTTATTGAACTGTGTCGATTTGACAGCCCCATAGGAGTATAAAGCTCTAGTGGACTCCAGAGCACAGTGTACTCTACTACCACCAAATTACAAGCAGGCAGAATCCATCTATTTATGGAGTGACAGTAGAACTGTCTGTGCTGGGGGCAGAGGTAAGCCTAATTGGGAATGAGTGGCAGAAGTATCCTTCTGTATTCATGGTCCGGAGGATCCATGTACTCTTGGTATAGACTACCTCAGGAGAGGGTATTAAGGCTGCCAAGGGTACCAGTGGGCTTTTGATATAGCTGCCTTGACTACAGAGAAGATTAAATAGCCGTCTAGTTTGCCTGGTACCTCAGAGGATCTGCCTGTGATGGGGTTTCTGCAGGTTGAAGAACAGCAGGTGCCAATTTCTGCCATGACAGTGTCCCAGTGACAATACCACATCAGTCAAGACTCCCTGGCCCCCATTCAGAAGTTGATCTGTCAACTGTAGAGTCAAGGACTGATCAGTAAGACTCATTCACCTTTTAATAGCCCCATACAGCCCGTGCAAATATCTAATGGAGAGTGGGCACCAACAGTGGATTATTGAGGCCTGAATGTAGTCATACTGCGCTGCCATACCAGACACTGTTTTTGTCTGGAACTCCAAAACGTACTGGGAGTCAAACACTGCCAAATGGTATGCAACAACTTATATTGCTAATGTGTTTTTCTCAGTCCCTCTGGCAATAGAATGCAGGCCAGTTTGCTTTCACATGGAGAGATATCCAGTACACCTGGAATAGCATGCTTTAGGGGTGGAAACAGTCCTACCATTGGTCATGTATAGATACAAACTGCACTAGAACAAGGTGAATCTCCTGAACACCTGCAGCATATTGATGACAACATTGTGTGGGGCAACACAGTGGAGAAAGTATTTAAGAAGGGGAGAAGATTAATGTAAATTCTTTTGAAAGCTGATTTTGCTCTAAAACAAAGAAAGGTCAAAGGATTAGCATAGGAAATACAGTTTTTTAGGAACAAAATGGCAAGATGGGCATCATCGTATCCCAAAAGATGCAATTAATAAAATAACAGCTATTCCTCCACCAGCTACCAAAAGAGAATTTGCAGCTAGCCAGATGATGTGTTCATCAGAGCAGAAGACTGAACAGTACACGTCAGGATGAGAAAAGGCAATATAAAAGAAATGGATAATGGTAATGGTGGTGGTGGGAAAATGAATAGAGAAAAAAGGAAGCAAATGAATGTAGAATAAGAGAAGTTTAAAACAACAGTTTTCTCCAATTTCTTAATTAGCACAAATCTTTGGGTTTGGGGTGTCACTGTTGGGTTTTTGTTTGGGGGGAGTGTTAATGTTGTTACATCTATTACATTTTTTCCAGAACAATCCTCTACATGGTAATAAAACACTTCTGCATTGTTAATTCCTGAAAATGCTAACTTGATTTTTACAGAAGGAAGGGGACAGAAAGAAGCACAGCTCTTATTTCACAATAAGTAAAACTCTTCTGCTGCATCTCTGTTCATGATAACATACTATGGGAAAGAAAAGACTGCAAACATAATACTAGCAGTATAATAAATAGCATGTGCAAAACGTACAGTATGGTAAATACACTACAGGGACTACTTACAGACTCTCTTCTACTCCATAATCATCATCAACTGTCTTCTGTGGTTTGGCACATCAAACATTTGCTATGTACTTTACCATTTTAAAAGCACTACAAATCCTTGGCTGGACACCAAACAAATGCTGTACATTACTTTGTCTGTTGTTGCCTCATATATTCAACATCTGACCTTACCTCCCTCTACAGTTCAATGTGTAGAAAAGCTGATAAAATACATGCTGTTTATTTCCAGGGACTTTTATTATTCAATGGGTCTGTCATACTGACGAACCAAAGGATTTCTCTTTAATGGGAAGTCCCAGAGGAAATCTACACTATTAGGAAACAAGGACTTTGGAATTATATTTGAGAATCCCTTCTATTAAAGAACTGGTTTGCAACTTATGTAAGCACATACAGCTCCTTTATTTGAAGAATTAATAAAGTACTTTCTACACTGCTGTGGAAGGGCAGACACAGAAGTGATCCTCATGCATTCCTTAAATACATCACTAATGAAAACCACACTATGTAGTAAATGTGACACTAATACATATACATACTCCAGATAGAGCCGCCTGTGCAGGTAAGGGGAAAGAGAGAAGAAACTGCAGGTAGGCAAGACAGTGACACTTATCCTTGCCAGAGGCTTGGCTGGGCCAGAAGCTGAAATCCAAAGCAGCTCCCAATATTAAAGGTGGATCTGGTCACCTACTAGAAGGCTGGACAACCTGTAAGGCCTATCTCAATCCTGCCTGTCTCAGAGTCAAAGGAACCAGCACTATTATAAATTACAGAATACTATATTTTATCCAAGAATGAGTAAAGTAATAATGAAACAAATGAAAGGAGTCCAGATGAATGGAAATATAGAAGCTAAAGACTGAGATCCTGATTGTATATGGACTTAGAATTGAGACTATTAACAAGGTTGCATAATTATAAGATCACACAGATGCCCATAGAAGGAAAAGTGATTGACAGCTTACTGAGGACACCCTAGATGTCAGAAGCAATCCATCATGAGTAGAATGCAGATACCGAGATGGTGTCAAGTGCACCTGGCTCTGATTAGTAACAGGAGATTAGAAAATGTACTGGAAAGTGATCATGGTTTTATCCATGTGACCAATTTCTTACCAGCACATTTGACATTTTCTAACCAGGTCTAAAAGACCTCCTCTGCTGGCCTGGTCTGGATTCAAGCTAGAACCTACAATAAGAAGATTCCTTGATAGCACAAATCCCAGATTTTTCAGTTCATACTTATTTTTAAGTAAAATTTATGTAAATAATAAAAATGAATTTGCAGAAACTTAAGGAGGTGGTACAAAAAGGCATACCTGAAGTGAAAAAAAATAGTCTAGGTTTTATTCTGAAAAATTATAGCAGGAAATCAAAACACGCACAGCGTACATAAGGAGGATACAAGAACTATTATTATTGCTATTATATGCCAGTCATAATGTCCCTAAAAAACCTTGCCAGTTCTCATGGATTTGAGTTCCTATGGAAACCACTTTTATTAAGTGCTGGTTTTAAAAAACTGTTGTTTAACATATTGCAGTTCCTCCTAGGTCACTGAGGGTTTTTTTCTGAGATACATTAACATCTAGTAATAGCAGCAGCCATAGTTCAGCATGAACATTTAGGATTTTGCTCTCTCTTATGAAAGAGGGCACGTCTAAGCATCACATTAGCAACGCCTTTCCCTCACTATCCTGAAGTCGTATCAGTGAAGATAACATGCTCTAGAGCACCTAGTTGTCTCTATTTGTACTCAATTCCAATCTTTCATCAGAAAGTGCATCCATAGCTAGTGCACTTCTGGAGCATTTAAATTATCCCCATCCTATGTGGCATAACCTCTTCCCTAAAATTCAAATGTTGAAATGTACTCTCCCCTTCCCCTCCTTTCAAATTCTATTTAGATCTACACAGACAAATCTATATTTGTTGAAATAACTCCTTATAGAAATGCAGCCAAGTCTATTTACAGATTGACACATATGGATCAAAGACTGACCCTAAGTCTTGGTTTCAGTTATTTACCTCAAGGAAAGTAGCCACTCTATAACTCCTCTTTTAGTAGATTGATTACAAATGGACTATTGCCAATGCTAAACTGATCCAGTTTGAGAATGGATATTAAGTCCAGCCATTTCCTTCAGGAGACCATTTTGCTCTGTGCCAGCACTTAAATTTCCATCTCCAAAATACATGTGAATGTCCACAGTTCAGTGTTGCAAGGATAAGTTGTAAATTCAGAACCAAATATTACCTAACACTGCAATGCATGACTGAAACTGTAAAACAAACAAACAAACCAAAAAAGACACCCTCAAAGAATAGCTTTTTGGAATTTGAAAAATCGCCTCTAACTAAACCCAGTGAAGAACCATGTCTAATGAACATTGCCTGCTATTTCACCTATGATTAAATATGTCTTAAGCATGTTACAGTGAGTTCCAAATTCTTCTGAGAATGGCTTCTCATTTCAGAGCTTCAGTATGTCAATAACTATTCAGCACTTCTGGCATCATGAAGGTAGCCCTCAGCCACTTAGTAGATTCTCTACAGGCCTTCTGCAAGCAATTTTCCAGAAAGGCTTTTGGCTCTCCAAAAGTCTACAGACTTAGTTAAGAAGCAGCAAATATAACCAACAAATTTTTTACTGTAAAAAGACAAAGAAAACTTTGTTGGCCACTGGAAGTCCAAAAAGACATCTGACTGTACAATACAGGCCACAGTTTCATCCAGGTACATTTTGATTGAGCATATCATTTCCATTTGAGTAAAATATGTCTTCCACAAAGACATTTAGTCTTGCTTAGAAATGTCAGGAAAGAGAAAATTCATTTGTCCTGAGTAGTTTGTTGCAGTTGTTTACACTAACAACATTTCCAGAGCCTACAGAATGAAGAGATGTTTTCTGCACTTATGTAATTCCAACCCTCGTCTATGCAGACATAAATTCATCAAAGTCAACAGACCTCAGTTATCACTGATTTAAGTCAAAAAAATTAAGTTCCATTGACTGACTTTACTTTTAAGTAAATTAATTTTTTCTCAACATGTTTACTCATTTGACAGAGAAGAGTAAGATGTGTACCTATTTTTAACACTGCACTGATTTTATTAGATAAGGATTGAAGAGATTTGGGGTGTGCAGACAAGCATGGTAAATGTGGATCTTCAAAAAATGACCCAAAAAGACATGGTCACACCTCATTGGCAAAGAAACTCCTGATGGGTCAGCTACAGCTTGGAAAGAAAGTAAAAAAATTTTTTAAAGAAATGGATGATCTAGAGGTGGAGGTTATCATGGAACAGGGAACACAGTGGATGGTTGTTCCTAGTGCAAGATCATCCTTTTTCCCATGCTTTCAAAATCACATCCCATTAACTAACTTACCTAGGTGAACTGATTTCCATTGTCTTCCTTCAATATTTTCTTACTACCACTGTCTTCAATAATTGCATTGTAAATGTGGGTGTCACATTCTCTTCAGATGTTTGCAATAATGCTGTTGCAGTACATAGATGTATGGGATAGATTCATCATAATCACATTCAGCAGTAAGCATCAGGAAACAACTCACAGCTACTGCTGCTGCATGCACCTCCTGTCACAAAGACTACTACAGTGCAGTCAACTTCTGCTTTATCTTTCACAACTGGCCTGAAAACAAATCGAAATGCAACTGCTTCCCTGTAAAGAAGACCTGAGTAAAAGCCCTTCCCATTAGCCAAAAGCTTCAGTTCAGCTGAAGAGTTAAATGTTGGTTGGTACTTGCAGGATATAAGAATAAGAGCACACCAGAAGCAAGGCTCACAAGCAAGAACAGGTGAAATGAAGAAAAGGACTGTGAGGGGGAAAGAATGTAAAGTTTATGTTACAGGTAATGTCACCTTTGTCTAAGATTGTCAGGGTACTGTAAAATACCCTGTTGCAAGCTACATCTTTCCTACTAATTTTATATGTAACACGGAACAGACCTTTTAGGTCTTTCTGGAGCACAGTACAATGCTATTAGAAGGTGTTCATGAAGAAATTTAATAGGGAGAACAATACTGCAAACACAGGCTCCACCCTGTCTATCATGGAAGTAATAGTATTAAGCATTTCTTCTGCTACCTCATAAAACTCTCCTGCTAGGAATAGGCTTGGGGGGACCAACTTTTAACACTTTAGCTGATGCTCCACAGAGAATGTCTCACCAAAAATTCACAGAAACCCTTGGACAAGCTAAACTACACCTTCCCATCCTTCTCACAGGCAAACCTTGAAAACTTTCATATGAGAACTGGCCTTTGTCTACACTTTGGTGTTAAAAGGAATAAGAGGATTATCCTGATGTTGAATGTAAAATCAGTACTGGGAACTCTAGAAATTTCCTTGCCATTTTGCCTTTTGACACAAGATGGCAGCAAGAAATCCAGTTCAACCGTTTGTTTCCCTTAACTCGGTGTTACCTGGCAGTAGCTGTTAACTGCGTGGGCTTGGTCATTGCGACTATTTGATGGCAGTGTCCACAAACACTCCTAACCTCCACTCTGTCCTCCTATCACCCATGACCCTGAACTCTGTTGTTAGCTCTGCCATAGCGACCAAGTACCTATTGCATTTAGTTACACACTACCGCACCAAAAATACATCTGTGGCACATGCAGATGTTTAAGGTGTGCCAAGCACAGCCCTTCTAACGGCCATAAACAAATAGAAAACTCATTCATACTTTACTATGTAGCCTTTTCTGCCTATTTGTTTTGGGTTTTCTAGCATCTTTATTCTTTCCAAACATGGTATTTTTCCTTTCTCATAGTTTTAGCCTTTAGGGTCTACAATCCTTAGTAGTCTCAAAAAAATTTTTTTGTTTTAATTTCCCCCACCTATGATGTTCTAGAATTCATCTGATCCGAAGTCCCAACTTTAGAGCACTTCAAGGAAGACTTTCCAGTTTCCTAAATGCTCTGTCAGGATTTTCTCCCTCTTCAATTCAAGCAAAAAGTAAGTTTTGTCATGACAGAGAAACTTTATCTAATTTTACCCTATTGATAAGTGAACAGGGGAAACATTTAGATCTTTAGTCTACATATCCAAAGCTCATTAGTATTTGTGGAACAGTCACAGTTTTTCCTGATACAAGAAAGGATTCTTAAGACCAAAACAGTGCTCTAAACTTAAAGTTATGAACCAAGTTTTACATCTACAACTGACTCAAATACTTCATGGATCAAAGAAGAACACACATAATACACACAGGTTATAGTGCCTTATATGAATACAAAGGACAAAGCCAGCTAAAGAGGACCCTCAGAGACATACCCTCAAAGCTGCAAGGCTTCTGGAGCAACACTTCACGTTGAAAGTAAGCTACAGCTGTGGTAACATTGCTCAACCTAAAGTTAAAGTAACATGACTAAAGCACAGTGAGTAAAAGAATGCGAGAAACTATACTAAAGGTACTTACATATACATTCATTTTTATCCATTCACCTCACTGAACTTTTTGACAGAGAACATATAGATTTTAATTATACAGTCCTTAAAGGGACATATGTCTGCCTACTCTATTGCATATCTTCACTGTCTTTTTTTAATCATTTTCTTCAGACAGTTAGCAACTTATTTTTTCAAGTATCTCGTTAAAACAAGCCTGTTCAGGTCAATCTCAAAAATGCATATTTACTGCTTTAATATCTCAGAATAAAAAAGCTGCTTCATAGTAGCCAGACATTGCACTTGACATTACAAGAACACACAGCAATTCTAACATCTTGTTTGGGACACACGATATACAAGTATACAGAAAATTTGGCCCTCTGTCTAAAGTTTGTTAGTGTTTTTCTGCTCAGAAGTACGTATCTGTCTTCCAAAAAAAACATCTCATGAGATTAATGAATATTCTCTTTGTTAAAAAACTTTCTTATTCTCTCTTCAGGAGGAACAATTTCCAGCTAGTAATTAATCTGTACTAGGGTTGAAGGACAGAATTATTTACTCAGAATCTTGGAATACCAGAGATTGAAAACACATTATCCTCAGGATACAAACAATAATGAGAGGGGTGGTGAGGTCTGAATAACTCAGGTGAAATTCTTAAAATAGCCACCAAAACAAATGTTTGACTATTTTCCATTATTAACATTAAAGTTTTCATCTATCTCACCCCAAATAAACTTACAACAACCCCCAAAATTACCTTTTTTTTTTTAATTGGAAGCAGTCCCATTGTTCCCATCAATACTAAGAAAAGGTGCAGCCTCACATTGTGTGTTTAGCTGGAAGTCTACTCTTCTTTTCCACAGGAGTATCACTTCTAGCATAACATTTTAGAATTTTGCACTTACCCTTTTCTATTGCCTAAGTTTTGGAGAGTTTCTCATTTGACCTGTGTCTGAATAGCTGAAAACTGAATTGCACTTTTATCTTTCCCAGATAGCAATTCCTATTTTAAGAACATTTGGTTTTATTTGCTATATACTTTGGAAAGCAAAGCCCACAGGACCAAAAATCCCTCTCGGAAATCTAAGTACAGCAAACAGCTTCCTGAGGTCAAGAATTCATGTCACTGTTGTCTTTCTGGTAGCACAGGCAGGTGTTGTCATGACCATAAACCTGCACACCTTCTTCTGAAAGCCAGCAAAAGATGAAAGCACAGATGTCACAGAATCACAGAATTAAGGTTGGAAAAGACCTCTAAGATCAAGTCCAGTTGTCAACCTATCACCACCTTGTCACTAAATCATGTCCCTAACTGTCATGTCTATATGCTTTTTAAACACCTCCAGGGACAGTGACCCCACCACTTCCCTGGGCAGCTTGTTCCAATATATAACAACTCTTTCAGTGAAGAAATTTTTCCTGATATCCAATCTAACTGTCATCATGGGAGACAAACCCTTGCAGCCCAACTTTTCTGGGGAAACTGAGATTTTTTGATTAAACTTCTGAGCTGCAGTCCATGGGATGTCTCACATGGGATAGTTCTCAGACAGTCAATTTTCTGCTGATGCAGCACAAAGGAGTGGGACTGAGGGGAAAAACCAGGGCCAAAAGCTTCAGCCAGTAATGCATCCTCTCAGAGAGCAGAAAGCTGTGTCAGACCTTTCCACATTCCCAACAGTTGTGCAAAGCCTTCATGTGGTACAAAGCCTTCCTTCAGTGAAATGAGCAGATCTGAACTGGAACAGGATGAAGCTATAGATTACACAGTTTATAAGCTAGCCAAACAATGTAAACATGAGTCTCTTTCCCTTCACACAGTTTTCAACAAATTCACCTTGAGTATGTTCAAATATTGTTTATATGTGCTTTCCATGAACACTCAAGTAAGCATATGGTGCAAATCTATAGATAAGTGAGCTTGTGAACTGATGCAAAAGTGTTTATAGGAACCACATTTTAACCATATGACAAAGGAAAATTCCAAGCACTCAAAAGTTCACCCAATCTGGTAGCAGAAACTGTGTTTACTGTGTAACAGAAATTAACCTATTAGAGTTAAGTCCAGTTTCAAACTTATCTGAGTCAGTATTCCCAGTGAAATTATCAATTTTAGAGTAAATTTCTGATTATAAAAATTGGTTAAATATGAAGAATGAATAATTCAAAGTAACTGTTTTGTTCTTATACTGAACTAAAGTGATAATCTACATTTTCCAAATAAATTATTCATTGCAAAATTAGTCATTGTGTGATATTTATTGGCAGAACAAGAACAGACTCAGTCACTAGAATTATGGTTTGAGAAGCAACTTCGCCTGATCTTAACTTCCAGTTGGAGCAAAATCACTTCATCAAAGGACCTCAACATAGAGACTATCATTAGCATCATGTCACATATCAAAAAAGAAAAAAAAACCCTGGAGTCTGAAGAAACCACTTAACCTAACAATACATCTTAAAATAAAACTAAATAAGGCAGCTTAAAGAAACAAATGATATGACACCATTGAAATAATAAGATTGCGCTGGACAGAAAATGGTATTAAAAATTTTGGAAGGAGGAGACATTTATTACAAAGTAGAAACACTGTAGGCACAACATTTTTAAAAACTCATGAAATATTGCAAGAAAGTAGGAGTCTCTAAATTGGACTGCAGTCTGAAACTGTCTTACTTTAACAACTATGACTCAAAATCTTATAATATTAACTATTTTAATTTCTTTGCCCTACTCAAGTACATGCAATGTACTATTTATCAGTACAGATGACCTGCTACAGAGTGATACAAAACTATTTTTCTGGAAAACAGCAATTTCAACCAACTCAATAAATACTGACTACAGAAACAAGTACTATGTTTCAAACCATAGGACATCATTAAAGATTTCTGATATTTTAAACAAGAGTGAACCCTTACTATTTTGGTGCCTGATATAAGTCACAAATGTGGTTCCTTTAATTTTCACTAGACCTTTTTATCTTCAAGAGACATAATGTTCAAAATCAAATAAAAACTGAGTTGCAGGCACAAAAGTAAAATACAAAGATCAAACAGGTATTAATTTCATAAAATACAAATATCTCCTACCAGAAGACTTGAAAATGAAATAATAATTGAAGAAACTATTATAGTCATGGAGTGATTCACAACTATTTCATGTTTTCCTTCAATCTCTAGATCTTAAGAGTCCTAAGAAATAGNAAACAAGCTTCATAACTTGAAGAGAATGTGTTTCTTTAGAATTAAATTCTAGGATGTCAATAAAATTAAATAACATTTTTAGGAAAAACAGCTTCATATTGAAAGTGAAACTAATTTGATTCATGATTCTTAATGTCTGCTATACAGGTTGCTTTCAACTGACTGACTGACTTTCATTTCATGTAATATCATATCATTAATATAATATAGTATTTCCTGGAAGCCAGTGTAGTAGACCTCATACTAGACAATAGCTTTTTTTCACTCTAGTACAAAGGTTCTTCTCATTAAATCTTATTTCAAGAAGACATAATACAGAACAAAATTACCCAACAGAGAACACTGTCTAATGTCCAAGTGCATTTATACTGAGTTATTTATGCAACCACTGTGCAAATACTTTTCAATGCATTGGAAAATCTACAGTAAAATCAGAAGCTGAAAAAAAATACCCTGTATTACAGCATGTGCATGATTGCATCTATAGTAGCAGCTCTGTCCTGTTATTCAAACCCTTACTTAATGTCTTACTCTATGAAAGGACCACAAAATTCACTAGATGCATCTACAAAACCAGAAAGCACTCTAACATTATTGAAGTCACAGTTGTTTATCCAGAAGCTTAAATAGTACCAGGGAAAGTAAGATTTACAAAAATTAGTATAGGTAGATGTAGATGCCTATGCTTAATGTCACACTTTTCTTGTGGAACTTCACTAAAATCTAAACTTTGCTGTTGGTAGGCAAGAAATGTATCAGGTCAATCTTATCTCAGGTAGCTAAACTAAATTAGAGGAGGTACAAATAAATCAATTAAGAGATGCTGAAATATCACAAGCCAGTTGATACCAAGGAAAATTTAGAGGCTATTCTGATAAATTCGTAGGTCTAAACATTTAAATCTACAGTGGCCATTTTAAAAATAAGTAGTTCAAGTGTTAGGCTTGAAGGAACAGAAAGCAAGCAACAAAAAACTTCAGATGAAGAAAATGCAATTAAAAAATATTGTAAAGCAGCCAACATTATATAGTCCTAATTGAATGAGTACAGGAGAGATATTGTAACAGACAGGCATGTACTATTAGAAGCAACACACTTCATTTTGTACAAAGTGTTCCCTCAGCTTGTCAGCATGTAATGAACAAACACCAACCAAGAGTCTTATTCACCAGATAAGGAATTGTTGAACTGGATTAACCACCAGCTGAAGAATTGGATCCAGAAAGTTGAAGATGCTTGGAAATCAGATGAGTAAAATCAGAAAAACAATTTTAAAATATTTTAGAATAATTATACTTAAGGGAAATAATAATACTAACAAACAAGGATAAAGGTAAGGAAGCAAACAAAAATTATTGACATTCTCTCAAAAATGTCTTTATTAGTGGAACACTAAGTAGGCATTATTGCTATATGATAGGTATACAACTGTGTGGAAAAAAGTGAGTGTCAATGGCTTATTTTCAAACTAGAATAATATACTTGAGAAGGTCTCAGCACAGTTAAAGTCATTAATAACCCAGTGGAACAGGAAATAGTCCTAAAACCTGGGCAAAGCATAGAACTGGAAGAGACTGCAAGCAATTTGAAAGAGAAGATTCAAAGTAAGCGTGATAAATTAGCAGGGGTTGGGGAGGCAGGAATGAAGTAATTTAGATTAAATTATATAAAGTAGAAAGTTCTGCATTGGAAGAGAAACTCAAATATACAGTATCAAAAGGGAAGGCTGGAAAAGAAAGGAATGGGTAAGTTAGATCACAGACTGAATATGAGTCAACTGCAGACAAAAGTTTCAAAACAGAATAATATAATTCTGTGTTTATTAAAAAGAAAGCTCTACATGAAACATGGAAGGAAATTATTCCACTCTCCTAATGACTGGTAAAGCCTCTGCTACATCTATTTTTGTCTCTCAATTTTAAGAAAGATGTGGTAAACTGGAAAGAGTCCTGAGGAGAACAAAGAACAAGGGGGAAGTTTATAAAATGTGACCTATCAAGAAAAACAGAAAGCTGAAAACAGAACGATAAACATCGGCCAATGTTGACTTTAAAATTTTTAAAGTCATCTCTTATCCAGTTTCCATGAGAGGATGGTAAGAACTAATCAGCTTCATGTGTGACATAAGACTTAGATGTTAGGAAAAGTCCTACTAGCTGTTAGAATAAAGCCTACATAGGGAGACAGGGCCTTCTAAATTGAGTGCAAGTAGAGGACATAACCACAGCATTTACTGTGTTATGAAGCAAAAATATTTCGTCTGAAAATGAAATAAGTAAAATGAATGCAATGGGGATAGGAGGAAGGGTATGCTGGCTCTCCAGCAACGTGCCTCTTTCACTCAGTCTGCCACAATCAACTACTCATGACCCAGTCCTTTGCTGGTTAAAAATCAGTACAGCTGCAATAGCTTGAAGTTTTTCTTGGTTTAATCAGGTGGCATCAGACCTTGTCCTTTGTCTATGAAATGTGAAGCAGCAAACGGTTCTATCAAGAGAGAGCTGTGGACAACTTTGGATTATAGCCTTGCACCAGTGGCTTACTCCTTCCATCTTAACAGAGTCACTTTCACAAGATGCCAGGCTTTTACATCAGGGACATACCCTACAAGGTGCTTAGTTATCTTTTACTCTCTGTGGGAACTATGGTTACACCTAGCAATCTACCTCCTGTGTTTCCTTTACACAGGTCATACAGGTTTATGGTTGGTCCACAGCAAGCAAATATATTAGACAGGAAGATAACAGTACCAGCAAAGGACACACCACCACTCACCAAATGAGGCATAAGAATATAAATCTGTAACCCTGCAACAGCATTAGAAACATTTCTTTGCGTCCATCTTGGTATTCTGGCTGAGCAGATCTGTTTGGATTTGTAAATATTCTGGTTAAAATAAGCTGGTTTTTCTTAGTAGTTAATATTAAAATTTTCTCTTGAGAGGAAATTTTCTTACTGTTTTGCAGATAAAAATCAAATATATTTTGAAAAGACTGTCTATATCCATGGGGGCAGAATAATATTTTCACAGAGGAAATGCCAATGTTTCTCTGCTTCATTCTGTGCTAAAGTCACTTACAAAGTTATGGGAGGTGGTGGGGAAGGTCAGGCCTTTGTGCTCTTAAGTGCATTTTGGCTAAGTCACTTCCTGGCTTGAGAAGGTTATTTCGAAACTACTGGCTCCAAGTAGCACAGATATTATCTGTGATTCTCTTTGGGTAATCAGTTTGCTTAGTATTGTTACCGAAGTGGAAAACTTTCTCTTTTTTGAAAGAGAGATAACGGTTGACAATCTGACTAGTGCTCATCTCTTTTTAATCTCCTGTTCTGGGCTGTGCTCACTACTTGAGTGTGTTATAACAAGCACACTGCAGTACAGGATGCTCTTTGGGTGACAGCAGATGACTGCTCCAGCTCAGGATCTCAGAAGCAAAGACATTATCCAGTCTATTCACAGGAAGTAGTGTGAGGTGTCTCACTTTCTACACAAGTGCTATTAGTAAGATGGATTTTCATGTTGCTGCTCCACTGTTAGACTGTATAGTATAGTATTGGTCAGCTACTCCTCAGCCTCAAACATGAGGCTCCTCAAGGTAGCACCTGGCTAGTGTCCTTCTGACACACTACAGGACCTGACTGCCCAAAATGCTGGACTATAAAAGCCTTACTCAAAAACTCATCTCCCTGGTGTCCCACCCTGCCCCAACACAAACCCCATCTGTCCCCATTTGACCTAGTACAGTAGAGAAGATGAGAGGGTTTTTTTCAGATTCCTCACCAGATGCTGCCAGGTGTTGTCAGATGCCTTGACAGAGTTAACCCTGAAGCTGTTGGGCTGTCGCAGCTCTTCTCTAACATGTTCTTCACATGGTGCAGCTACATCTCACCCCTCTCCGATTAGCTTCTCCAGTTCCAGCCAAAGAAGCTTGGAGTAAATCTTTGGGCATCAAAGTGCAACACAGGCACAACAGCAACAGACAAAACAGACTGACAATTTTTTAAGGCATTCCACCTAAGAGCAGGAAATGACTATAAAAAAAAGCACTGAAGCACTGCATCAGCAAAAGATTCAGAGATAAAATAAACACTGTAAACATAATACAGCCTTTCATAGTAGGAGAAAGATTGAGGGAGGAGGAACAGTACAGCCTTTGCTGTTTTGACTGGCATCACTGCTTGTCTCACTCTGACAGGTTGCCAGGTTAAGATTTTGTTTTGAATCAGTCATTTCCCTTTGAACAGTGGCAACTGTTACCATTGTTACTCTGTTATACTGAATATAAAACAAAATTTCCACCAGCAGCTTTCCTACCATATGTTTATTCTAGAAGGCAGCAGGCATCTAGGATTTGGTGGCAATCACAGTGAGGAAACATTTGTAGGACCTCTCTCAACAAAATAATTATCCCAGTCATAGTCATATCACACAGAAGACGACACTGAATTCACAACTGTTGTCCATGAGATCTAACCTAAGAAATCTAACAGTGTCAGGATTTTTTTTCCCCCTTTAATTGAAAGGTTATTACTTCAAGAATCATCCCTCTAAAGCTTAAAGCATACACTTGAATTAGCCCTGAAACTCTGTTGAAGATGTTTTAACTGCAAAAAACTTCTTGAAACACTTCTGTTTTTTCTCCACAATAAATTTAGCCACATCCTGGTTATAGGAGTTTCACACAGAAAACTGATATGAGGGGCTTAAAACAGGGTTTCATTAAGTTTTCATATTAGCACAGCCTTAATTATGAAAGCATTTCCAAATGTCTCCAAAACTATCATGATTTCTTACTTAAAATCATAGAATTGTCAAAGTTGAAAAAGACCTTAAAGATCATCTAGTTCCAACCCCCTTGCCTGGCAGGGACAACTTCCACTACATTAGGTTGTCCAAAGCCCCATCCAGCCTTGCCTTAAAAAATTCCAGCGATGAGGCTTCCACAACCTCTCTGAGTAACCTGTTCCAGTGTCTCACCACCCTAATAGTGAAGAACTTCCTCCTAATATCCAATCTAAATCTACCCTCCTCTAGCTTATATACATTCCCCCTAGTCCTATCACTACCTGACATCCTAAAAAGTCCCTCACCAGCTTTCTTGCAGGCCCCCTTCAGATACTGGAAGGCCACAATAAGGGCTCCTTGGAGCCTTCTCTTCTCCTCTACTTATGGAAAATATTTTATGACTTCTATTTATTTACAGTGTATTTTTTTCCTTTCTAACCCATTAAACATGAAGAACTACCTATAGTAAAATGAATGAAATCTCTCTTTATAAGAAAACCTTTATGGTTAAATCAGATTATCACTACAGTGCTTAGTTATTCAGTAAAGTAGTTCAATGACAGTGAGTGCTCCCTCTTTGCCTGAATTCCCAGCATAAGTGCAGATTATCAGTAAGCTCTCATTCCTAAACAAATTTACTTAAGTATTTCTTAAGGTTGCTAGAATTTACTAGAACTGGTTGAGAGTACACTACCCATATGGTCTCCTGGACTTAAAAAGCTAAAGTCTGATGTAATGTTACAGGCATCAGTTGATAGTTTATTAGTAACAGCTTGTATTTTTGAAAGAACCTAGAAGAGTTAGACTCCCAAATCCAACTACCCTTTAAAGGGAAATTGTTGCTAAATCCCACATCATTAAAAAGTTGGAGAGGACAAAGAAATATAATTTTGACCTTAAAAGGAATCTGCTGTCAATAATGTCGGCTGTTTGATATTGAATGAATGAGATTATTTTATGAATGAGAATGAGTGGTCCCCAATCCTAGAATTTAGCTAACTTTCACATTCATCTTCTTGTAGATAAAATAAACTTCTTGTATAAAAGTCAGTTGTTTATTATTGTGCAGGTAGTTACAGAATCACCTTTGACTTGTTTAGCTGCATTTCATTTTTTGAAGGTTACCAGGAACAGTTTATATAAGTGAGATTTACGTCATTTTAGGAGGTAAGACAAACAAGGCAAGAATGGGGGAGTTGAGCCTTTCATGAAATAAAGATGTAGGGTATCATTACAAAAATAAATACACAAGAAAAAAGTATAATCAGCCAAAATTCATTGTTATAGCTATGAATCTGCCTCAGGAGGGTTTGCCCACCTTGTTTTAACAAGTAATTGGTCATTTCTCAGTGCCAAGTGATTTCTTTGGGAATGGAAGTTGTTGCCTTCAGTGTTTCAGCTGGAGGGAGCTAGCTCTTAGGAAAAATGACTAGGAAAACAGATTAACAAATTAAAAAATTGTATCAGAAAGGGCCCAGTCTCCACTTTTCACAGAAAACAAGAACCCTTTTTCCTTATTTACCTCCCCTCCTCTCTACCTATTTGTTCTCAAGCTCCCAAAGTACTTGAGGAAAGGCAACACAGGAAAAAAAAGAAGAGAATGTAAGAGAGGAAGAATACAAACAGATGTTAAGATACGCACAGAAAAACACAAGTGAAAACCACACAAAATATATTCAACATTTTTGAGCTGTTTTCTTTTATTGACTTGTACTGAAGACTAGCAAGTTTTTCATTACATCATTTTCTGTGTAATTAGTGTGTTACATTTGGAGATTCTGAACAACTGATGTGGTAAAGTTGTTGGAAAATATGCATAAAGACATTTAGACTGAAGTATTTGTATCTTTTCACTTAATAATGTTCAGTTAAATAATATCTGACAGCTTCCTTATTAAAACTATGAAGTTTTCTTGCCTCAAGAACTCCTCAAATGTAAAAAAAAAAAAAAAACCACAAACAAAAACAAACAAACAAAACCCCCAGAATGTAAAGAGGACACACTTTGCTCTCTCAACAAAATGTTCCCATCTTTTGGCTAAAACAAAGAAACTGAATAAATTTAGCTACATGTCCCAATAATCAAGGGAAGGAATCGGAAAATAACCCTGCCAATTGAAACTGCAGGAGTTCTTTTGGCCAGCACAGTGTCAACACAGTGCCACTTTGGCCAACCAAGTGGCTATTGGAACAACAACAACAATAAGAAAAAAATAGAGCTGTCAAACGTGCCAGTGAATAAAAAGGGCCAAATTTTCCAAAGACAGAAATCCTTTTTAAGCAGACAAAAGAATTAGCATGAATGATGCACCTGTATTTGTCAAAACACTACATCCAAATGTCTGCTGACAAGTGGGAGGGAAGAAAACAAAACCAAAAAACCCCTATACAGTGAAAAATGTCCAGTTCCCACTTTTCTTCACAGAAAAAAGAACAAGAGGAATTTTATGTTCTCCAGCATTCTGGAGGTCAAAACTTCCAAATACACAAGAAGTGAAAATCTGTGCAAATGCCATCTAGGACATGAACCCTCAGTTTGGATCTGAACTGGCAATTTGCATAAAAAGAAATACAACCTCTATGTTCAGAGCTAACAATTGCACTTGCAAATGTAAGCATAAGCTTTTGTATGGACAAACAAATCATTAAAGACCAAGGGCCAAAAGTGATCATAAAGTGATAGAATCTTCTATTGCAAAACTCTTCTACAAGTTGATGACCCAGTGCTAACACTGGGAGAGAAGTAACATCTATTCTTGCAGCTACTTAACTGGATGACTTTCATTCAAACATTCCAGAGAGTTAGGATGGTAGAACTCTCTGGAGACTTACCTGGATTTAAGGAATGAAACTAAACACTGCTTTAATCTTTTATTTCAAACTTATTCCTACTTTGGTGGACCTTTTATACCTTCCCAAGCCCCTTAAATGAAATGGAAAATTGTGGACTAAATCAGAAGACATCTGGCAGGCTCAATGGCATGTGCTGATGGTGTTCAATGATATCTGCTCCACAGAGAAGCATTGCCTAGCTCTGTTCAGAGTAAGCCAGCTGTTCAGTCAGCTGTAATGAGCAGAGATGTCTGAAGAAATCAGAAACATGACAAATACATCTTGCCCTCAGATTAATAAAAAATGGCCTTCCATGGCAAAAAGCCAGGCATCTAAAGGAAAAGTATTGCCAGCTGAAGATTGTATGTCTCTCTAGAAGTATTTCAGTAGGGACTTTTCGTTGGATAAGGATGATGGGAAGGAGATTTGTCAGCATAAACTCTAGATCCACAAGCAGCTTTCTGAGAAGTGGCAGCCAAAATGGCTTCGTGGCTTGCATGAGATTTACATTGAATAACGCTGCGGCCAAATCAAGATTCTTGACTCAGTACACTCTCTACAGGGGCTGCTTCTTGAACTGGAGGGAATATTTTACATTCTTTTAATGTAAATGATAATATTTCTACAAATAACCACTTGCCACAGGAAAAAAAACACTTTTTATGAGTAGGGCCTGACAAATACTCAAAATACTATAATAAAATGAATACATAAGGAAGCATCTGGAGAAAATTGCCACTTAAAATGGCCTCTACCTGAGTACTTGAGGGACTGATTTTGTAAGATTCTAACTGGCATAACCATTCAGAAAAGCTTTAAACCAAGAGGCCCAAGGAAGAAGACTGGAAAAAAGCCACGTTCAACTCTCCAAACATGATTTTACTACACAGGCAAAAGAAAAGCAGCTAAAAGCATTCGGTAAAAAAGAAAAAAAAAATATCAGCAGAAGCAGCAAAGAGAAAAATATAAGCAGTGAATATAGGAGTAGTCATGGAGACAGTTCAGTTACTGAAAAGATTATACACTAGGGAGTTAAAGAGGGTGAGGTAACAGCGAGGCAACTTAGCTGTTTGGAAAAGAATGAAAGGTGGCAAGGTTACAAACCAGAGGAAGTGGAACCAATAAAGCAGGACATGAAATCAAATAGTGGAGCCATAACAACAAAGCATGGTGGAGTATCAGTCATGATTGGAACATGGATATTGAACATATGATACTCTTCTAAAAGCTAGAAATGAAATCAGGAGTAGAATACTGCCATAGTTTAATAAGGACTACTTCTGCAAGTAAAAATTTGCAATAACAAGGATAAAACTGAAGCTTTTAAGGTCAAAATCAATTTGAATGAAGGACTGTAAAAAGAACTAGGGTCAGAAGCTTGCCATTTCCTCACATGGGTCAAATATGAACCTGGATGAGGACCTCATTAATATTGTTGGAAAGAAAATGGCTACCAGAAATTGTATCATTGTGTAGACACAAATTTCCCAGACAGAGACTGGAAAACACATTCTACCAAATATGATAGGACCCATTTATTAGTGAATGTGATAGCCAGTATATTTCTTCACCACGTGTACTGTGACTAATAAGTACCATTATGAAAAAGGTTTTGGGCAGCTGGAAAGGACACAGATCAAGCAAAAGACCCAGGCATAAAACTTAATCACAAGATTACTATGAGTCACCAGCACAATGATAAAGTGCAAAGTGATACTAGCCCACAGAAAGAGCAAAATATTTTCAATAGAAATAGGGGTGTATTAACATAATTATACAAGGTAAGCATAAACTTCAGACAGTGATCTGTGTTATGTTGTGTGCAAATTGAAACTCAGACCAGAACAGGTAGAAAGGAGGACTTGTCATCCTTGTAGGGAACTGAGGGTCTACTCTGAGAGAAGAGACAGAAATGAGAGCACAGGCAAAATGTAGTTACTCCCTATGAATTGTGATAGCATGAGTTAAGAACTGGAGGACTAAATAGAGCATCGTGTTGCAAGGGGAATAAAGTGGCCTGAATTAATTTAGGAAAAAAGAAAGAGCAAGTTTGCTTACAATTAGCTATGTAAAAATCTTGAAACAGTTTTCTGAAAGAAGTGCAGGAACAAAAGTTAATTCATTGGCTGATGACGAAGGATAATGAGGTTAGGAATGAGATTATATGGTGCAGCTCCTCCTCAGTGCAGAAGACTGAAGATAATGATCCAGTAAAACCCTTCCTGTCTTGATGTCCACATACAATCAAACAAATCTGAGACATGGCTTTTCATCAATACATACTGAACTACTCACACAGGACAATCAATGTAAATGAAATTCAGCATATACTTAATGCTTAGTTCTCCATATGCTGTACAAAGCTGTACTGATTTAGATCAGTGTAAGAGATTGTTTAATATAGTTGGGCATTTGATTTTTTTTTGCACTGTATTTAATAAGATTCGCAAGAACTATGCTACACTGACAGTGGGAATATGAACCAAATCTGTATAGCATCAAGGGTTACTGGATACCACAGGGTTTTTCCATGATGCAAATTACACTTTCTGTCCATTCCTGCCACCTTCTTCCCATCCTCTATTTAAAACATGAACATTAAATAAAAGGGTCATATTTAGAAAGCAGAGGTGAAGTGTTTGTTTTAACATGTATAGTTTAGGCTACGTCTAAAAAGTAATATAAAACTACCTAATATGTGCTCTTTTCTCCCCTGCCTCAAAGTGGAGTCCAACACTGTATGTAACACTGTGTATAGGTAAAGTTTCCTTTTAAATCTTATTGTCACAAAATGGCACAAAGTTTAAAAACACTGAAGACTTTTGTGTCACCTATGAACTTTCAAAATGAATGAATCATTTTATGAACACTAATAATTTCTGTAGCTATGCAAGACACAATGAATTCACCACCAGATTGCTTGTGTTCATAGAGAAATAGGAAATATAGTCTCTAAAATTCAAGTAGGTATTTTTATAATATATTTTCATCATTGATAGTCAAAATTATATATAAGCTAATGAAATTTTACTACCACTGTCAGAATCTCAATACTTGCCTTTGTATCCTTCTGACCCCAGTTAAACTAAAAATTGTCGCTTTGATATAAACTTCCTCTCCAGCCTACACCAAAAAAGAGCTTGACCATTCTACATAATGAGAGGAGTTACAAAGCTTGCGTAACTCATTTGAAAAGAGTTAATATCAAACTTGCATATATGTGTATTTCTGCATTTATACTAAGTAGGCATGTGTGAAATGCACAGTTGGATAGGAATGAAGGAGGAAGGGAAAAAAAATGCATACATTGATTAAACTTTCTACTTCCAGGGATCTACACTTTCAAGATCCATTCCTGAGGCTTTAAGTATCTGTAACTACATCTCTCAAACCACATACAGAGCTACAGCTATCATACTTAACTTCAGACTGCACTTTGAAGTACAGAAAATCACAAAGAAAACAACTGGAGGGCAGATAATACTTTCCCTGAAATATAAAGCTTTGGTCATTCAGGCTGCTTTTTAATGTACTCATTGAAAAGTTTAGAAGATAAGTCACAAGAAATGTACTGCCTATTTTGCCAGAACATAAATATGTCAGACCCTCAATTCCAAGGACAGGTTTAGTCTATCTGCCTGTGTTGAGCTCATCAGGAAACACTTTTTATTGTTGTTGTTGTCTGGAAGGGCATCCAAGACAACGTGGAGGATTATACAAAATCATACCCACCAAAATCAAAATACATAACCTATTTAACTAGACATTGAGCTTGCTTTTATGATTACAGCAAGTCTGCTGTGATACAAGTCCTAATTTTGAGACATGCTTGTCCTTTCCAACCGTAATGATTCTGTGATTCTGTAACAAGTGATTAAAAGCATTTTGAAACTGGAATCATGGGTAGATTGCTTGCAGTAAAGTTGTCCATCTGGAAATTTCAGATTTTCTTTATCTATTTTCAGAGGAATTTTGACACTGGAATCTTAAGTAGATTGCTTTCAGTACAGTTGTCCATCTGGAAATTTCAGGGTTTGTTTATTATTTTCACAGGAATTTTGACACATCAGATACTTAGGGTTGCAGAGAATGACAATGTGCATTTTGGCTACACACTGTCTAGGTAAACACTTGTCAAAGGATGAATACTAAAATCAAAACAAACTTTTGTGTGTGCCACTCCATAAGTTAGTCTTTCTGGCTACTGGACCAGATTTTAATCATTGCTCTAATACTGTTCAGTAAGAAAGGCAGCACTGCGAAGACTGCCAATCTATAACATCAAGAGTTGCATTTCAAATGGCATTATATGTGTATAACAATAGTTATCTTTCTACCCTGTCTGAAAATAGGAGGAGGAACTGTTGAGGTCCCTTCAATAGTAGTCATCACATTTGGGGTGAGAGTAGACCAGTCACAGTATGATATGATTCAAGCAAAGTGTTTCAAAAGAGATACTTTGGTTGGATATAGGAAAATTTAGTAGACTTTAACTTCCCCTAGCTGGAGGAGTGGGTTAAGAAGAAAGCCTTTAGGGATCTATAGACACTGAGTTTGGGCTAGAAGTCAGTGCTCAAGTTGGGAAAGAAAGGAATTTTCATGAAATACCTACCCAAACAATTGGCAACCCCTTGTGATCAGCTATTCCCATCATTTCAGATTTACACAAGACATACTAAGGAACCAGAGAGGAATTTAAAGGCAAACAAAAGCCAGAACAGGAGGAGAAAGTTTGGATCCCAACCTGCCTGAAATTGGAAAGGCTTCACACACTTTTTCAGCTTGAGCCCATCTGCAGTTTTAAGTGTGCTTGTCAATTTAAATTAGACCTTTACAAGTAAAAATAAAAAACTATTTTACCACTAACTCTTGAAGTGTTATCTTAACAGCTCAGTGAAACATTTGCACTGAAATTCAGATCCATTCAAACAGACTCTGCCTTCCAGGCTACACAGGTTTATGAACCCCAGCCCATTCAAATGAAATCTGTGATGTAGTTGTCCATAAACACAACAAGCTCCAAAATCTCTCTCCTCAGCCAACCTTTCTTACTCAACACATGCTTCAAATTCCTCTTCTGCTTTCCCTAATCCTCTCAAGCACTTCAGGCTTCTCAAAGTCAACTAAAGTAAATGGAGACCTGAACTGTACTGGAGATGTAGGACGAGATAACAAAAAGAGTGTTGGTCTGATACCTTTCCAAGCCCTGAAAACCAAGCCTAAAGGTTCATTTACCCTCTAGAAACTAAAGATTTTCACGATTAAAACAACCCTAATGAACAGCCTACAACAACCATGGAAGAAAGGAAGGGCCTTCACATATACTTAAACATATTTATTTTGCAGATGCATAACTGCATGCATCACAATCCTCTGAAAGTTTTGCAGAACATATCACACCACAATAAGGAGCCATCAGAAAAAGACCAGTACAGTTAAAAGAATCACCTGTAAATCAATCTAAAAAACCCACTCAGTAGGTTACTAGCTGCAAACTATAGCTGGGGTGATAGCTGAAAAGGACATAAAACCCTTGAAAATGTTTAAATGTTTTGTCTGAATATTTTTCAACAGAAATGGTTTGCTTTTTCTTTACAAAAGAATTCTTTTCAAATGTATCTAAATTTAATAACTCAAGTGTTAAAGAAAGGATTAAAAAAACAAGTAAAGTGAAAAATTAATTATTTATAAAGATCTAATGGCAAAGTTTTCACTAGAAATAAAAGACTAGAACTTTTTACCAAATACAAATAAAGTCTTAGTTTTTTAATTTAAATTCACATGAAAAATCAGTCAGTGAATGAGTTCAAGTAGAAACATAGAAAAGAACTGAGCCTAACTTCTGATTTTCTATGTTTTAGGAAGTGCAACTCTCCCTAGATGAAACATTCACACATATATTCCAACTCACATATCATATTATTGCATGTGCATATCACATTGCCTATATGCATCAATTTACAAACCCACAGGAATACTATCTGGTCCTATCAGGATCAGGTTACACAGGAATAAAAGTTTTTATGAAGTTACGAATTTGATGTTAAGTTTTACTACTGAAAGATGTGCCAGAAATTATGCTGTGCATTCTACCCTGTACAAATGTCTGTTGAAAAGGCTAGAAGTAGCCACCAGAATGGATATTCCCATGCATTAAGACTGCATCTTCAGGCATGTTATGCAACCTGGCTTAGCGGTAAATACATATCAGCTACTGTGCAATGAGGCTTAAAACTGTAGATCATGAAACATGAAGAAGGCAAATGTCTTCTACTTCAAGATATTCAACAATTGTGTTTATTCAGAGATTTAACAGATGGGAAATATGACATACAGCATTTTATATACTAGGGGTAAGAATGCTTTTATATTCATTTTCTAAAGCCTTTAGTTTCTGCCTTAGCCACTATCAAAAGGGTGCTTAGAACAACCACTGAAAGAGCTTATCTGTGACAGCAACTACCAGACATATAGAAACATCTCTAAGCAACTAGATATTGCAGCATTTGAAATGCCACCTGCAACACAGTAGCCTGGCATTTCTGATAGCTTTTCCACAGGCCAGAGTTATCTTGCTGTCAAACAAAGTACTGCCCTTCCAAGATGCTCTGGTTGTTCCACACTGCTCTGGCACATCCAGCCAGCCATGGATCCATCCTAACAAATCATAGAATGGCTCAGGTCGGAAGGGACCTTAAAGATCATCTAGTTCCAACCCCCTTGCCCTGGGCAGGAACGCCACATGCACTAGACCAGGTTATATCCAGGGCCACATCCAGCCTGGCCTTAAACACTGCCAGGGACGGGGCCTCCACCACCTCTCTGGGCAACCTGTTCCAGTGCCTCACCACCCTTTGGGTAAAGATCCTCTGAGGATTTCCTCTATGTAGATATTATCAGGAAGTCACATAGCTCATTTTGTGATTAATTCTCCATATGACATAACAGCATTCCTCATGCCCTGCAAAAGTTTATCGGTGCTCAGCCAAGCATAGGTTAGACATTTTTCATTTTGGTTTATGTTACATTGACATTTACCAACACCAACATTCAGCTTTTTCTTAGTCTGTGGGCTTCTGCATTTTTTTTATCTGTTCACTGTAGTAAATTTTGCCTGCCATCATGCTAAAACATAACAGAATAGTCTCTTTCCTGTCTAATGATTTGCACTGAGAGGAACTTTTAAGTTCTGGAAACTCTTAAGGTCTTCTTCATAAAGCTGATGAGCTTCTCAGCATTCTACAGACATTTTTGTAAAGTTACCTAGGCAAGAGTGATCCTAGCCAAAACCAAGATTTATTAAAAACAGAGAAAACAGAATTCAAAGAAACAGCTTCCTGAACAGCAGTGAACTTAACACTTCAGTGAACCAGCACTTCTACGATGGCACACGGTAGTCGTGGGGTCAGACACAACTTCAGGTAGCTCCCAAAATGAGTATTTAATACATATGCCACACTGTTCATGTTTCACCCTCACCGGAATACATATACACATTCCTAGTAAAATACCACAGTTTCAAAATTCTTGCTGTTTATTTCAAATACTTTTTATGATAGACACACAAAACAAAACAGTATCAGATACCAGAAGAGCATATCCCTCACGGTAGCCTCATATTGCAACATCTACACAATGCAGATAGTTACATTGCTTTGTCTTCTGTCTTTGAACTTAATAAATCATTAATAGCAACAAAAAAGAATCCTAGTGAATTTACATTTCAGCAGACATCACTGGAGTAACTGATATAGAAGCTGGAAGAAAGTGACAAGCTTTCATCACATTAGAGTTTCCTTTCAGTTCTATCATTCCTTGTAGTATAAGGTCTTATCTCCCTATGCAAAATTTTGCCCTAGCTTTGTTCACTTAAATACCTCAGAGGCATTGAAAGTTAAACATCTACTCTCTCTATATATATATGTATATGCTCATTGGCTTTTCCTACAGTTAGTGCCATGTATACATGAAAAAGAAGGAAAACACAAAGACTAAATTGTCACTATTATTGCTAACCACACCAAAGACTGTATGTTTGGCAATGTTTAAACAGAGATCCTGACTTTACAGCACTGTAAGATTTTCAAGGCCATGCCTTGTAGGGTCACTGTTGCTGAACTAAGCCAACTCTGTCTCATCCTCCTGATATTTCCTGAACTGAATTATGTCAGCCCACAGCAGGAAAGAGAAGGTCAACATCAAGTACTGGCAGATGGCTTGATTTTTGAAGAAAAATGTGCCATGTTTACTCTCTAACTTTCCATTGGAGACTAAGTTGTTTCTGGCCTCAACAGAAGTTGAGACTCTGGGAAAGGGAAAGGAAATCTATACATTTGCATGGTAAAGGAGAAGATAGTTATACAGCTTAAAATATTATTCTCAAGTATTCCTCAGGTAATCATTGCCTCTATATGTTTAAACACATTTATTGAATTCTAGATCATTCGCTGTACATGTGGTCAAAGGTTAAAGATTAGACATCACAAGGCTTTGAGGGGGGATATGTGAAAGATAGCAGAGCCTTGCAACACAAAGTGATAAGGAACAAACAGAACCTCCCTTGGCCATTAGTTGTTGAAAGAAAAGGGTTAACGGTTATAAAAATTCCAGATTTCACCTGAGGTAAGACAGGGTAGTAGGAGGCATGAAACTAATCTCAAACAAGGACAGCAGATGCCTGGAGATAAGAGAATGTTAAATTTCTGGTTTCATATGTAAAGTAAGGTGTGACAATGACAAACCAGTTATTTATTTTTCTGCAGTTTGTTCTTAGTTGTCATTTTGTATACAAGACCTGGCTTGTTTCTCAAGAGGTTTGCGAATTATCACCTAGCACCCTTTTCTGGGCAAAAATGGAATAAAAGAAATATCTCAGCTCTGTATGTCCATTGGGGTTTGCACACTGGATAAAGAACCCAGATTTGGGACAACACATGCTTTCATCAAAATGACTCAACTATAGCTATTTTCACTGAAGTTAAGCACAGGCTGCATAGTTTCCAATCCAGTCTTATTCTTTGTCATCTTTCTTATTCTTAGCTCTGAAATTAAGGCCTTATGTTTTAATAAGTGAAGAAGATACAAGATACACCACTTCCACAATCCAATAAATTTGATTTTTTTAGGTATAGTTGCACTGGGCTGAGTCTTTGTTTATAGAATGGTTAGGGTTTCTACTTATTAAAAGAGATCAAATATATATTGAACTTCACTTTACCCATTGCAGAAATCAGCTTCAGTGTTTTGTTATGAAGCTGTAAAACACAGCACCAAGTAGACATACAGATTCCAAAACTCTGTCAGAGAACCCCTTGGGCACTTCAAGAGAGATTAAATCTACAGATTATTCAGGACAAAATAACTTGGCTTGCTTTTTGGCAACAGAAAAAAAAATACCACCATTTCTAAGGCCTCAGTTTCAGTTTGCTCCTGATTTCCCAAACATCTCAAATTCTCACTGCTGGAATTCCTCATGGCTGAATTCCTTCCAGTTCTTGTTGAAGAGCCTTCTTTACAGAAATATCACAAAATTATCTGACGGCAAAAATGGGTATTTTCTAAACCCACAGCTTAACTATCTAATCCCTACATTTAAGCCTTCATCTTCATTTCAATCATAACTGAAGGCTCCAAGCCTGATTTAAGGAAGTCTGGGGATTCAGTACCTCGATTTAAAATAAGGAGTAGGCAGAATAGCAGCAATATTGTACTGTAGCTTCTGCAAAGCAGTTTCAGGCTCTGTGAAAGCATCCCCACAGTTTACTAAGATAAGAATAGGGAAAAAAAGCACCTAAGCACCCCCTACATGTGTCTAGGAAGGGCAACACTGGTTAGCAAAACAAAGTCCAGGCAGTTTCTACAGGAACACAAGGATATTAGAAGGTAGAAATCTAGGTGGAAGATACACATCTGTACCCTCAACTTCACAACCTCTTTCACTCACGCAGGACTAAGATTCATGATCAGGGTTGTCATTTTCTGCTGACTTGTTGAAACATCCCATAAAATACATTATCCAGCAGGTATAGCCCAAATGATGTTTTTAAATGAAATTGGCCCATACAACTGCACATCTGTAACTCACCATGGCACCAAAACTGCGTAATCTCAAGCACGTAACACCACTGCACTGCAAGTTCAAACAATATAAATTTATACTTCAACCAAAATATGTGGTCTTCATTACCACTCCTTTATGCCCACATTAAATTTCTTTTTTTTTCTTATTATTAGTTTTCAGTTGGCAAAGTGTCCTCATCTGACACCTTTTGCAACGACACGGGAGGGGTATGAAAAGGGCAACTGACCCCTTTTGGCAATAGTGGAGATCGGTTAGGCAGCCACAGCCTCTATTCCTCAGTGACTGCTATCGATGGCAATAAGCCATAATGGTAATTGCAATGATGCAGTGGCAGAAACACTCATCTGTGCTTGTATTGAAGTGAAAGTGTGAGCCTAATACATTGGCAACAGACTGGTGCTGCAGCAGGCAAAAACTCAAAGACTGTAAATCTTATTTTTACTTTGAAATTCCATGATACAGCAGCTGTACTTCCAGGTACTTCTGTGCTCTTTCATAAAATGTGATAAAACAAGTGGTGCTCGAAAGAAAATGGGGCTGTTTCCTTATGGAAAGTATTGCCTTTCCTTCAGAAAAGCCAACTATTCAAACTTTTTGAAATTTGGTAACAGAAAATCCAATATTTTTGGCCAAAGCCACACAGAAATAGTTTGGGGGTTTCCCGCAAAAAGCTCTGCAAGTTTCTAAGAAATGGAGATACTATCTGGAAGTACATTCAAGAGTCTTTTTCCCATTCAAATATAGACTTAGTCTGAAAGGTCATTTCAGGTAACCTCCTCCTCCTCCTTATTTCATCAGTCAGGATACTGAATCTAATTTCATCAGAACGAAATATCTTGTCAACTACATCAACTACTGCAGTTAAAAAAAGAAAACAAAACCCCCCTCTCAGACTAGCATAAGGGGAAGAAAAAAGATCAGCCTTTTTTAATTGTACCTCTTGTAGTGGGAATCTCTGAAAAACAAATAAACCTAGGACCACTGGTAAGTGATACTGCATACAAAACCAACTGCTCATTATAAATTCTGACCATGCTAAAATATTAAGTTCAATCTCAGATGAAGCTAAAATCAGGCAGAGGTACTCAAAAGAAAAATGGTGACAAATTTCAACTAAGTATCAAAACATCTTGCATTGATCAAGAGGATTTACAAGCCTGAAAGCATTTGACTTCAATTTGAAGAACTTTGGAAAATTTTAGTGTTGATTTGTTCAGTAGTATTTGAGGAAACAATAATAGAATGTATAATCACCTGTTGTCTATGCATGACAACATATCTAAACAGCTGAATATATAAATAAGGGATATTCTGTAATCCAATAAATACAGTAGCATATTTAAACAAAACAGGATCTTTTTCACTTAATTGTTCTCCATATCTCTAGCAGGTTTTAAATTCACACATTATAATTATATTCAGACAAATATGGAGAAGAAGAAACAGAGGGGGAAGAAAAAAAAAGCAGACCACATACACTCTTAAAGGAATGTACATGCAGATAAAAAGTGAACTAAAATTTCAGGAACAGAGCACTTAGAATCTATTATTTCATTTCTCAATACCACAGATACAGGCAAAAACCAGAGCATGTGAATTAGTTCACCTAAGACAAGATTGCTGATATTCTTCCAACAAACATTTCAGACTCATTTTGAGAAATACATCTGAGACAGATTCTTTTCTAGTGTTTGCCTGAATGGCACTGCTGCCTCTGCATAAGAATGTTGCACAGTTTTCAGATCTATTCCAACACTTTCCCCAGTGTTTCACTTTAAACTGAAGAAAATGAGAATTCTGAAGGCACACCCTTTTAAAAAAAATTGAGTCACATCAGGTCACAATGACTTGGCTTAGATGGCCACCATAAAACAGTGCAATTGGCACAGATCTATCATAAACAGCATGGTAGTGATTTTGAAGGGAAATGTGTGTGCTTGGAAGCCTGCTGAAAGATGAACATGGAGATGCAGATTTCCAGTTCTTAACCCCATCCTTCATAGTGACAAAGCACCTGCGTGTTGTCACATGTAAATGCCAAACTCTTTGTCTGGAGGCAAAAGTTTACTCCGTCCCTCATTTATACCCACTTCCATGACAGTCTCATGGAGTCTTCCTTCTCTGTTTATTTTCAGCTTAGTGGCTTGACGGCCTCTAGCATTCCATCCCAACAGTAAATCCTATTTTTAAAGTGCCTTACTTCTCAAGAATCACAGTGTTAGATTCATGTATCATCATCAGAAACTATTTTTAAAGATTAGCTGGCAAACCTGGGGTTCAGAAATTTCTGTCACCACCAGGATTTCACCCCAATTCTTCTAAGCAATGCTGAGAGGCTTACAGCTCCCACCTTGTCACAGCTGGGCCCTGAAAGGGAATGAACTAAAAGTATCAGTGTGGCTTTATGGAAGCAATTTGTGCAGAAAGCAAGAGGGATGAGGTACTGTTTTTCCCCACTTCTACCCTAGGATAAATTCACTGACTTGAATGGAGTCACCCTGGAGTAGAATTAATATAATACAGTGATAAATCAGGCCTATTGATTCACTGACAGTGCCCCTGTAGGACCTTCCTGAGCAGCCAGCCTACTGAACATTGCTCACAGTATTGTCTTCCCGAGCACTGTACCATGCCATTTCCACAAACAAATTGTTTCCTGAAACAGCAGAGACTGATCTCCATGCTTCCTGCTAGTTAATGCATTATAACCACATTGTTTTGCACTGGATGCCCTCTAATTTGTGTGCAAAAGGATTTTTGAGCCAAACACAGCCCTCAGCTGTGGCAAATCCATGTGGAGTTTTGACTCCCAAAGCATCTAAGGATTACAGGAGTGCTAAATGTATTTCCCAAAGTACTTTTACAATTTGAGTATTTGAGATGCCAGGAGAGAAAAGAACCAGACTACTGGAACTAAGAATGCTTTCTAAGGAGGCAATGATAGCCAAACTCCTGGCCTTGAAGTCCAAGGTAACAAAGGATGCCCTGAGGAAATATTTATACATCTTTTGGCCTTTTTTGAACTCCTCAAAAATGTTCTGCCTCTTGTTTTCAGTCAAATATTAAACCCAAGAGGTAGCTTTAGACAGTGAAAAATTATGCCTGGTAGTAATTGCTTGGTAATTAGCAGCTCTCCGCAGCATCAAGCCAAATAATAAACCTCTCTTCCAAGTATATCTAGTCATTGTTTTGATGGCACCTTTCCAACTCAAGGCTTCTCATTTCTGGCCAATGTCAGAAATGCCATAGGAGAGGGACAACATGAAATGAAATCAGACTCATCTTTGGAAAGCAGATAGGAGGAAAAATACCTCAAGAAAATGCAAGAACCAGGACTATTTCAGTTGTCTTTCAGCAATTCCAGGAGATCTTTGCTAGTGGAAACATTCTGGTTTTCCCCTGGAGTTCCAAAATGTCAGTAGATTATGTGGTGTCCCAAGCAAAACTACAATGAGCAAAATCAAAACTTATATGCAACACTTACTTCATGGCCTGCCCTGGAAAGTCCTGTCAATATTTAGAGGACAGAAGGAAGGCAATCTGACAAAGAAGATGAAACAGACCACAACTGCTGTGAACTGCTCCACCACTGTGAAAAGACAAAGAATCTGGGGGTATTTATCAGTGTCATCTAGTCAGTACATACAGGCACTGTTATGGACAGAGTTCATCTGACTTTTCACTTGACTATATTGACTACATATCCACAGATCATAAAAGGATGTTCAGGAACTACCATGAAAGCAGATTTTCATAAAAGGATGTTCAGGAACTACCATGAAAGCAGACTTTTACATTTCAAGTGCATTTACATTTGTTTTGATAAAGTCCTCTCTCTTTCTAATCATAGTGGCCTTGCTGCTCTTGTAGGGTCAGATGAAAGTCTCCTTCAGAAAAGGAAGACTTCCAGCAAGGGAAAATAGCATGGCTGGTTGTCAACAATCTTAAGGAAACAGTCAGCAATATCAGAGACAGAACTATTTGTCAAAAACCTGTAAGATGCTCTGCCCCAAGAAGCAGAATACAGGCAGCTCTAATACGAAAGGAGTAGTTCCAACTTATGTACAGCTGTTATCTTCCACACATCGGTCCCACCTTGTGTAACAGGAGTAGTATATCCCTCTTCACTTTCCCTGAGGAAAGCACATTTGATCTAACTGTGAATTAGCTGACAAATGACCTGTGCTCAGTCCAGATGTCCCTCCCTGCTCAGGGGAAGGAACTTCAGCAAGAGGATGAGGAATGCAGTTAAGGAACGGGGATAGGCATCCACTCTTTAAGCATTTCCAGTCCCCAGGGAGCCACTCTTCTAGACCCCTCTATAAGCTGAAGAGGGTGTTTACATTGCCATTCATTCATAAAACAAAGCAACCTCCACAAACCAGGAAAGACAGAAAGCCAGGAGAAAAAGCAAGCTCAAAATAACTATATACCCCCATGTATTTACTTTAGACTTCAGTGCTAATCATGGTCTCTGTGCAAATAAAACTAGTGCATTGATAAGTTAACTAAGCTTTAAGGGATAACAAGAGTTGAAATTATTGCAATTATACAGTGTGCACAGGAGCACCAAACTGAAGTTCTCTGAATTGCAAATGACACCTGAGGGTCAGGTTCTGTCCCAGAAAACCTGCCAGAAACCTCACACAAAGTGAAGTAGCACTGATAATAATCCAGTGCAGGATTGTGTGGGTTGTCTCTTCCCTGAGGAATTTTCCCTACCGTTTGGGCTCTGGGTCTTCCTGTAAGATCTGTCATTAAATCTTCTAGCTCCTCTGCTTTCTTGAAGGAAAAGCTGAGCTTCAGTCATGTACCCTGGACAGCCTGACCTCCACTCATTGAACTCCCCAACCTCTTCAGACAGAGGTAGGTGCCTAAAACACCTAGGAATGCTTTGCTTTAAATAACCACAGTCCTTCTGAGATAGCTCAAAAGGGATACCACTCACATTTTAGTCTTCAGCTTTAGGTCTACGATTCAAGCTCAAACCTGTTCTAACAGCACATATATGAGGGAGAAGAAAAGGTAAAGTAGAACTTCTCTAAATCTAAGTAACACTATGTTTTGACACTATTTAGCACTCCATTTGCTCAGCCTAAAGGCACAACGCACCCCTTTAGACATAATTCCTTGCTGTTTCCACAACCCCCAATACCTGAGGCAGGCTTTCTTGAATGGCCCCTAGCCCAGGATAACCAGTAGGCAGTTCACATACTACTCTGCTTGCCCTCAGCCTGCAGCTACACTTTGGCCAGCAGACTGTTCTGACCCAGACATCTTCTGCACACCACCAGCACAATGGAGAGGGTTTGTTCCATCTACCTCCCATTTCCTTCTGGGATGAAGCTGGTGCAGAGGACAAATACTTTTTATGAGTTATAAGTTGGCAGAGAATTGGTGATCTTCCAACAGGGCTTCACATTAGGTAATAAATTCTGATTCTTTAACACTTTTGATGCAACCTACCTTCATCAGTTAAATCAATGCTGATGATATCCCACAGATTTGCAGGGGAACTGCATCTACTTATACACGACCCTGGAAGCCTTTGTAACAGGATGTCATGGAACACACTTTGGCAGACCACTGAAAAGAAGTTTATTTTACTTGCAGGATCACACAGTCGGCGCAGCAGTGCTGAAATGTGGCAACGAATTCCTATCATCGCGTAGAGATGATGATCAGCAATACTACCAATAGATAGGAAAAACTAACCAAGTCTCCTTAGCCAGTGGATCTTACTTGCATTTAACGCTGACACATACATAGCAATTTGCCTCTGTTCTACAGCAGCTGCAAACTATTAACTGTGACAATGAAGTTGATTTTTAAACCAACAAATATGACGGCTATTATGAAAGTTTTACCATTGTCACATGGTGTGCAGTCTTTAAATTCATCCCTTGCTGTGTGGCTGAACTTTTATTGAATTTTTTTTTAATTAAAAGAAGGTCATGCAAGGACAGAAAACCTCTTTGTCAATCAGCCTGTGCAGCATACAAAACTCTTCCAGAACTCTCATAAAAGCCAGGACTAGCATGCTGTACTTAAAGCACAGTGGTGCAGAGATACTAGAAGTGGTTTTGAGAGATAAAAAGATACTCCTCCTCATTTCCCATTGCTTCTTTTCACCGCCAAAATGCCATCATCTTTGCTAGGTTCCTAGAAAATCTAGCACTGAATGATCCATTTGCCAATTGCGGGAGTGTGCAACACAGGAAACTCACAATTCTACCCATGGCCCAAAGCACACACCTTTGTGTGACAGCATCAGAAATAAATCATATGAAAACCAACTACCAACCCAAGAGCTGCACAGAAGAGTGGGAAAAAAAGGAGGACTTTTAGCTTCTTCTGACAGCACAGGGACATACCTGAGGAATACTTAGTGGGATATCATATAAAATGTCTCTTGTCATGCACAGTTATATTGCAAGCAAATCACTCTGTAAAAATTAAGACATACCCTTTGGATAATGTTCATTTTTTTCCACTGTATACCCAGCAACAAAGGATAGAAAAGATTGGAATACTAGAATTCCTTATAACTATTCAGCTGAAGATCTGATTCCTCCTGGTTTCTATTTCCATTCATCTTCTTTCTCACCTCATCATATGAGCAACCCTTCTCCTTCCAAAGAACTGCACAGAAACCCACAAGAGGGCACAATCAGGCAGAGAAGGGGGTGAGCCTCACTACTTTACATAACAAAATCATATGCATCAATACACACACAACTTCCCAAATGTCTGAGGTTAGTTATCCTTCATGTCCTGACAAGTTACACCCACCTTTCCCAGAGGAACCAAATCACTCCATAACAAGTACCAGACTTCTGTTAAAACAGCAAATAAAGTAGGACCACCTACCACCCAATCCTGCAAACACTTACTGGTAGACAATCCTGCATGCCTACTGTCATACACAACCTCAGAGTTTAAACTGGTCTGCCCATGTTACTAAGTGCCATATCTCCAGTAAATGTTCCCAGAGTTACGCTCTATTGCCAGGTCAAAAATCAGCCCAAGTCTGCAAACCCAGTTTACAGTCAGCCTCCGGCACTGACTTATGATGGAATAACTCACAAGAATGAAACACAAGTTTGGATTTCAGGATAAGGCCCCCCAGTCAACATGTGGGAGCATTTATGGCTTTGTGAGACATACACGAAAAAATAACTGAAAATCAGACAGTGTTTGGCTATGAGTGGCCTGTTTTCCCATGGTCCAGTTTGCTGTTTCAAAGACTAGTAGGCTGAGATATCGGTCACTGTGAAAATGACAACATTCAATTAAAACAATAGCAATTTTCAAGTGACACTACTTTTTTTTTCCAGTAGATGTATGACATTCCTAGACATTCTATTAATTAGCAGGCCCCAGGCAACACATTTGGTAAAACAGAACAATCCGGCCTTTGATTTTTATCCAGGCCTTACCCAAGATCACAAAGAGGTAGTCAGGCTGCTGATAGATCCCCCACACAGAGCACACACCCTCAGCAAGCAGCTGTGCTAAGAACTGCATGTAATCCACTTTGAAGAATTCTCAATCTGCAGAGAATGACTTATTAATTAATAAAAAACTGCTTAGTTTTTTTGGATTGGGCAAGCAGAATCTGTTAAATGGACTTTACTAATCAGTCCCAAGTTTGTTTCTGTCTCATATTTTCCTAGTTACCTGTTTCAGCTTAGCCATCCTTGTTGAAACACATATCCTGGATGTTTTCTGTATTTCAAGACCAGGAATTCAAACAAGCTTATTAATTTCAAAGTAAATAGACTATTAGTATCCTGATGAGCATCTGAAATTAGCAGCATCTCATGTTCTACACCTACATGATTATTATCTCTAAAACTGGCATCCTTGTTACATCTCTTTTGGGCAGCTACACTTACAATCTATCAGAACATTGGACAAAAAATACCATCTCAACAAAAGATGTCATAAGATGCCAGCTTAAACACTCAAGCTTTTGATACTCCCACCTGCATTAATAATTTCTGGTTATACTGGATAAAGATCTGTGAGTTCCTTCACGTTTAGGAATTTATTAAGGTAACCAAAACTTTGGAATCTTTCTTACTTCTTGTATTATTCATTTCATCTGTGGATGCTAATGGTCCTCTTACATTAAGGATAATTAGGGCCTTAGATGGGCTTTCAAAGACATTTCCACATTTTTTAGTGATGTAGCTGTAACCAAAACAAAACCCAAAGGGAAAAGGGGGAGGAGTATTCAATCTTAAAAGCAGCCAGACTGTCTGGTGGAGATATATTTTGAAGGTTTTATTGGTGGCCCTCAGAGAAAGGCAGCCATGACCTAAGCTTGAAGGCTAGCAAGGACTATGTGGGTTTGTGTGGGAGGGGGTTAAATCTAATTTGTAAATTGTGAGTTATTAGCCCTGACATTTGAGAATAGACACTGCATTGTGTTGACGATGAGAGCAACCCCAGTTTTCTTGTTAATGGCAATGATTCATTCCTTCCCACTCTGCTATTGTTCCCATTTACCTGGCAAAGAGAATTAGTTCTTCTGTGTTCCCAACTGCTGATATCTGGAAAGACTCTTCAGATGAGCCCAGAAGAAGAAATGTACCAAACAGGCAGAGTTCTAGCAAGAGCGCTAGTGGATCTCTGACAGGGTATGTTACTAAAGTGACCTTCTTCCCCTCCTCTACTCCCCTTTGCACTTGAGACAATCCTCTCTTCTGCTCTACTCAGAGCTTTCAGTCTCCCTTCCTTCCAGTTCAGGATTATTCCCTTAAACTCATGCTTTAAAAAATATTTAAAATATTCTAAGATGAGTAGAGGATTTGGAAGCTCTTCAAACTAAGATTTCAAACCTATATGCAGCCATACATTTGGTAACCCAGAGCAACCAGCCTTGGATTTTCCACTACAGCTTTACTCAACTGCACAAAAGTAGCTGTGCCTACAACTGACCTCCTATGCCACATGAGACCACCCAGAAACCACTCAAGGGGTCTCAGCTAATTGCCCACAGAGAAGTCCATATATTTTTTTTTTTAATTGTCTTAAAGGCATGGAAGATCAAGACAATGACCAGGAGTAAATCAAGACTCAAGCCTCCACACAGAGCTGTCTCTCCAACAGCCTGTTTTATAACGTCTGGCTACTGCACTCAGACTCTGTCAATTGGCAAAGTGCAAACCCAACACTGCTCAGGCTGCCTCCCCTCCTCCCCAGCAGACTGCGACACTGGTAGACAGGCCTGATCCCTTGCAAATGTGAAGTGGCAGGGCTGCATTGACGTCAGTGATGATACTTCTCTTTCTTACAACTACCAATCTGGCCCTCCCACTTTTACAAATGCCCTGAGGAGACGACATGAAACACAAAGCTTGGAAAAGTACAGAACTGGGACTTGAGAACAGCCCATGGCACAGATTAGGGGACAGTAGCCATAAAGAGTTTGAATCCAGATGTGAAATTCCCCAAGGCCAGGACTATTCAAATACTATCTTGTATGTGAAGCAACAAAGCTAAATTAACTATTGGGCCAACCTTACCCATAAGACACAGCTTTCTGTGAGCAACTCCACCCAAAGATCTTTGGGAGCTATTTATTTTGGGGCATGCAAGTAGCTACATACCTGCCAAAAGGTTAAAGCACATTCCACCTTTCGCATGGCCAAACAGGGCCACTGCAGCGGGCCAGGCAGGCAAGCCGACTGACACACTGAGGCTTACTCTGTGCAAATAGCTCTTGTGCCAGTGAGCATGGAAACCACAGCTGCAACTTTGCCAGCAGAGCAGAAGGTGTCACGTCCAGAGACAACAGAGGGCACTCAACTGACCTCAGGCAAACAAAGCTTAAGTGGAGTGTGGTATCCTCAATTCCGACTTGGGTTTCAAGTGACTAAGTGAAGAGAGGCTTGAAATTCATATTGAGTCCCGAAGCTATCATGTGCCTACTGCACAGAGCTACATGTCTCAGAGCTGCCATAGCCAGCCGTAAAGGTAGCTGGGCTTTGCCCACACAGAATTCCCACAGATTTCAATGGGAATTTCAGTGTTCCAGTTTGGACTCCAAGAATGCATCACTGGACCCAGAGCTCTGACGGCTGGAGCCATATTCAATATCAGTGTCTGGCAACACCCATTTGTAAAACAGTGACTCATTCACAGGCACAACTTTAGAGGGACAGACAGGATGACTTTAATCATACATTTCCATTTCATTAACAAAGCTCAGTAAAACCAGATGAGCATCCTGGCTGATAATTGTTGTATTAATCTAATGACTGCAGTGATCCACTGTCACAGTTCGGAATAGTTCTGTATCCTATAGAATGCATTGTTTTAATTTGCTTCAAGAACACAGCAAGTAATGGATTCCTAAGGCTAAAGACAAAATTGTTTAAATGCTCATGAATTTTATTTAGAAATACCTTTTTTTCCCTGAAAATCAGAGTCATGGAAGTGAATTACACAAAGTAATTTGTAAGAGAACATCTACAAAAGTATCTAAGTGACATAGAAGTCTGGAACAAGAAATAAGTATGCTGTCATTTGCACTTTCCATTCATTGTAAACAAGGGAGCAAGTGTTTTGTGTAATGGTCTGTATAGTGAGTGACATTTAATTCTGCAAGGTGCTCATTTGTCACAGCTGCAGTCCTTCACTGTCCAGTTGAGTTTCCACTCAAACATAGTTTTATGTCTTTCCCTCTACAATTAGCATACATCAAGCCTCAGATCTAACAGAAAGCATCTGAAAGCAGACTGTTAAAGCTGAAGTTTGGCACTGGATTTTTATGCAAGGGTTTTTTTAAAAGACTGGGAAGGCTTTTGAGCACCATTTTTCCAGGTCACAATGCCTAGCTAACACTTCAAACATATTCAGGGTGCTCTTCCAGGGCAGATTTGCAAATAGATGCAAGTCCCTCTGCAAGTGCTCCAAGATGCCCAGATAGAAGCTACCTCTAACCCTGAAGTCATGTAACTGCAGCCCTGGAATGTTGGTCCCAAGCTAATATATTCTGCTTCCCAGCAGGACTTACTAATTCAGGCTCAGCCACATGCTAATGATGGCTGCACAGCTTTCCATTCTGAGCCAGCTTTAACCCAGCCAGCTTGGAGCATGGACAGAGTGAGTTCATATCTGCCTGCCAAACCCCGAGTAGACATACCTTCAGTGACTCAAGCAGTTAGGAGTAGAAACGCAGTATGAATCTTGTGAAGTATTCTCATAGTCCAGCAAAGGTTGTCCTCACTCACTAGTTTGAAAAGCCTTTCAGATAATGGTAGTTTCCTTTGCTTTTTGGACTGGTATGTGTGATTACTTTGTGTACCAAAACTCTTCTTCACTGACACTTTCCCAAATTCACACTGAGTCCTGCTACACTAAGAAGGCTGAGTGCTCTCCTGCTCAGAGGCATATGTTCCTTCAGAATTCATCTCCCCACGAAAATATGAAACTAACATATGCACTACCAAACTCCTTTCACGAGTTTAATTTCCCAGATTCTGTAAGGTGACAGGTCCTCAGGGAAAATCAGTGCCTTACAAAGTATTACTGAGCTGATGAGATAGATTTAAATTCAGCATTGCAGCCTGAAAGCCCTCTGGTTAAGGTCATGGCAATCAGCCAACACAAGAGATTTCCTACAGCTGCAGTCTTAGACATAAGATAAACATCAGATGGCTTGATAGAATTAAACTTTCTACAATCCACACAAATCCTGTTGCTCTATCTTTCTAGAGTAAAAAGCACAAGTGAGAACTAAAAACTGGTTTGCTTCTGAAACTTGTCCAATTTCACCTCCAGCCCCAGCCCCCTCTGCAGTTCCACCGTATCTTTTAGTCACTATTCTAGATCTTTGGCTACTTTCCACCCATCATTTTTATATGAAACACCTTATAGGAAGTTTGTCTGCCATCTCCACCCAGTGGATAGCTAGGTTAATGCACTAAATTAGGTTGAAACTACCTGCTTGAAGATCTGCAGCACTTCTAATCTCAGCTTGTTTCAAGAGATAAGCATAAAACAGAAAATTCATACAAGTCAAGAGTTCCTCCTACCCTTCCAAACAAGTTTTCTACTTCTGTTTTCTCCTCCACTGTCCACACACATCCAGGAAAAAATTTCCCCCTGTTGTAACAGAACTTTGTCACAGTTACATTCTATGATCTAAAACAAAACCTCTTACTTGACAATTAAACCACAATTTATCTAATTTTGTTGTTTGATGACCCCAATAGGCCATTCATTCACCAATCAAATACTGGCTTTTTTCAGTAGTATATTTGTCCAGATTCATCACTGACCACACAGTATACTGCATTTATTATTCATATTTTTAAATCATAGAGATAGCTTGCCCAGGCTTAAAGACCTCTAGTTGGGCAAGCAAACCTGTCAACATCATCTCCTTTGCATAGAAACTCCTCCATCATGGCTATTACCTCCACAGATATTCCAACCTTTGCATAACTTCCTCTGTTGTCTCTAATATTCACATGAATTTGAGGTTTCAATGTCCAGTCTCCTCTAGACAGAGCTCATAGCAGCCCACACAACTCAGTAAGATCTTCCTAGCCTTTGGGACTAGTAATGGTATCAAGACACTGATTTCCATGCCTTCCTTAATGTGTTTTCTTCTGCATCTCTTGATTTCAGTAAGTTTCTGATAATACTTTCCTACCAAGCTGGGCAGCAAGGTAGTACCAGGTCTTGCTGCAGCAGCACAAAAATATCACTCATTCAGTCTTGGATGGTGACAACATACTAAGAGGTGGGAAAATCTAGGTGTGCAAACTCTTCAAATACATACTTACTCTTCATACCTCTGAGGAAACCATCTAGGATCCCTAATCAGAAACATGCAAGAACTGAAAAACCAAAACACTCAAACTTATTAGTTTCCTACAAATATGTCCTTACTGGTTGGGGAAAATAGCAATACTGCCTTCTTCCCTTACTGTCCTGTTTAGCTCTTTCTCCTGCCTCAGTCAACTCTAAAAGACCTGTCATGATCTAAGCATGAAGCATGCGACGTTTATTTGTGATCCAGGTGCAATATGCACTGATCCTGTGTCTGGGCATGTCTTCCTCTATTGCACAGTCTGAGAAGTCATCTAGCCCATGAATACTTTGCCAAAGGAACTTTCTTTACTCAGCTCCTGGCTTAGTAACTGTGATGTCACTCAGGATCTGTGAACAGTTTGCTGTATATAGCACATTGCTTATGGGCAGCACTGTAAGGTGGGTAATACACACTGCCTCTCACTTACTTTCACAAACTCAAACCAATTAATGTTTTTTCATATGCAAGGGATAAGACAGCTGGAAACCATCAAGGGGAAATGTGAGCAGTACATGAGCTGTATCTCCATTCAGCTGTTTCACTGCCCAAGGCACATGCACGCACACTCATGGCTTCCTCCCTCAGGTCCAGCTAGCCCTACTGTAGCTCTACCACTGTCACTCAGAAGTCAATACAATCTTCCCAGCTTTACAGTGGCACAACAGAGAAAAGGCTTGGGCCTAAATATCCTACCAGCACTAGAAACATTCTTCTTGTATCAAAACTTGGCACTTAAAGCCTTCTGTGGACATACTTATTCAGGATAAAATAGCAATTAAGACAAAAAAAATTGCCTTAGACTATGCTCAGAAATCTCTTCCAACTCACAAAAGTCCACAGACTCAAGCCACAATTCTCAGCCTACATATTCCATCAATAGACTTTGTCATATTTCCTAGAGGCCAAACACAGGGTTTGTCCTAACCGTGAGGAACAGAAGCAGAAAATCAAGGTTCGCTGCAAATGCCATCTTACTGCTCTTCATTTTCTCTGACAGTAGACAGACCTAGGAACAGTTATCCAGAATTCTTCTGCTGATCTCAGTTTCTGGGCTAGTTCTCCCTCGCTTAACCCTGAACCTTTCACATACACATGAAGAAAAACACCCAAAGTTCTACACACTAAGACTTCAGCAAACAAATTTTGTGCCAGAGGGCATAGGCCAATAACCTGCAAAGATCCACACCCACACAGCATTGCACAATCGACCACACGTATTTTGGAGTATGGCATTTGCCTATCACTAAGAATTATCAAGCACCAGTCATTTCCAGAAACAGTTTGCTGGTCTCAACAGATCAGTTACACTACATTTATTTTTGCTCTAAGCAATACCTTCTATGCCAGTCATTCATACCAATTTGGGAGCTCACCCAGATCCTTCTCTCACCCTCTTCCAGGTCCTCAAGCTCAATAACATTTAATTCACCAATAGAATTCCTCTGGCTCTTCTCTGCAATCCTAATTTCAACTTTATCCTGATGAGCTGCCAGAGGCATAGAGAGCCTACTCCACAGGGATCCCAGATTCCACAGTCCACTGCAGCCCAACGCTACATGACAGCAAATCTTTCAAAAGATAAAAGAGTCCATAAAACATCAGAGTTCTAATACTTCAAAATGTAAATTCATACATCAATTGTAACATGCTCAAACCTGGACATTCAGCTGGACACAGACCTCTTCTGAGGCATCGCTCCATGAAGACTGAGCACTAGGTACCTCACCAGTGCCTTGGGGCTCCACTCTTGATCCACTGGATGGCAAGTGGGTTGAGCCCAGGCAGACCAGCACTCCACACAAGAGTGACAGAAGATCTTTCCTCCTAGTTGCACTACTTGTACAGTAAGTAATACACCATATAACTGATACCCTGCCTGATCCTTTCAGAACAGATACAAAGAATAGAAGACAATTTCCAGGAAGCAGTTCCTGAACTCATCCAGAATATTAAATTACGATATATTTTGCAGATTTTCTACTGCCATTGGAAAGGTCCAACTAACAATGTGATTAATCTCAAAACAACAACAGCCCTTAATCTAACATATCAGCAAATTCCTGTTTCACCCTTTTTTAACAAAAATAACAACACTGTAGTTGCCAGTGCATTAATAAGATCCTATTTCTGCTCCAGAGACTGAATCAAACCTTTGTTCTGCACAGCAAAGGATTAAGAAGGTTGCTATTTTGGTAATGAGATGTGGAGAGGTACTTACTTTGCAGCTGAGATCCAGGCTGGATGCCTGAGAAAGGAATAAACTCTGTTACCTCAGATGAACTTTACTCTTATAATCAGTATATGTAGCTCTGCTAGTGTGATGCATATCATTAACAATAAAGAGAGACTGTTCATGAATAATTACAATTGATAGAGAGCTCATTTACAAAACAAGCCTTATGTTGTAGATAAAGTCATGGATGTAGCTTTAAAGACTGCAACACATACGGAATTAGAGAAAAAATACTTTCTAGGTAGTTTATTGGTCAGCTGCTTCTTATTTTCACACTAAGTACTTTTTTTTCTGAAAATCTCACCTCTTTTATCAGCACATCATGGAGCAATACGATCATAAAGTAGCACAAGAAGAAAAAAAGTGTCAGAAAAACAGCACAGGGACAAATGAGAACACTCCAAAAAGAAGGTCAAATCATAGGACACAGATCCAAGTGCTGAGGCACCAACAGTGCCCAAGATGATTGAGAAAACTGTTTGTGAGGCTGGAAAAGGAAGCAGTGACCTGTGAAAATGAAAGCAACTTCATGAAAACATTAGTCATATAAAAAATATGTTGTTTATAGTTATCATAACATTTTTATTAAACAAACATGTTTGGTATATAAAGTTGTTGCAAGTAAAACATTTCCAAAGGACTAGGGTATGTAAGGTAGTGTGGTTAGAACCTGGCACCACTTTAGAGTTATACAGAGATCAGCTTTTTGCACTTCGAAATAGAAATGTTTGGGGCTCACATCAGATGAGGTCCAAATTTCTAAATGAAAAGTATTATTGTAACAAAGTCTAGAAGCATCTTTAGATATAGCAAACAAACAGAATTGAAGGCAAATAGAGCCTCAACATCTCACTTCCATCCTGCCTATTAGCTATTAACATGACAATGTAATTTGAAAATATGACAAAAATTAAACTATTTACTATCTCACTTCCAACCTAACAGAGCAGTGTATTTTAAACATATTTTTAAAGACCCACCATCAGGCAGAGCAACCACAGAAACAGCCAGAATGTCAGAAAGAAATTAGTGCATTGGTCATTGCTGATATCCTCTTGGAATGTTCTGATTAAAATCTCTTATCTCTCCTTCCCTACTGAAGAGTAAGGATACAACAATAAAAACCCACAGGGGTTCAGGTAGCTCTGGCAGTATAGGTGCCAGATTTCCTAGGGAAACTAATCTTATGCAGTCAAGCTTTGCCTGTCTGAGTGGTCATATGCATATTACCCCTTCAATCATTTTTGGACAGAATCACCAAATAGTTGAATGGGTGAAGAGGATGGTCTTAATAATGCCCCCAATAAGTGAAAGGCTTCAATATGAACATAACCTACTATGCTTCAGAGAATCCACTAACACTGAGCTGTCAAGAATTTCCTAGCCAATGGAAAAGCTCCAACTGGAGCTTGTGCCTTGTTAGAAAACCAGAGAATCCACTGCCATAGGGAACAGGACTTTATTCATTCCAAGCTCAAGGAATCGTAGTTTTTTTTCCAGAATGAACAACTGATAGGAAAGAATTTGTGCTCACAGGTTTACACTTATAGGTAACATTTCATCAAACATTGAAGGAATTGGGCTCAATACAGATGTCACAGAGGAATATTTGTTAGCCTTTAATAAGCAGGAGGTCAGAATGTACAAATAAACAGCCTTCACTCTGAGTCTACAGAAAATGTTGATTTCCTTTTAAATCCTTCAGCAGGTTAACTAAACAAAGTATCTATTTACAGCAGAAAAAAATATTAAATTCTCCCAGGACTGCCATCTGAGCATCAGTGTGAAGGTATGATAGGAAGATCTACTCACTGAAGATTTCCATGTTTATTCTCTACAGAAACACCAGTATTAAGAATAACTGTAAATCATAAAATAACTAAGTAATTTAGGGATTTTCAGCATGATTTCATTTTCATATCACAGTAGAAATGTAACTCAAGTGGTAACTTTCACTAAGAAGTCTTCAAGATCCTCCCCCTGGGGCTTAATCCAAATTGGTGCAACTCTTACAGATCTCAAAGACAGATATGCTTACAGAAAAGGGGATCCCTTCCATGCAAGACTAAGCACTCAAATTTAACTTGTGAATTTTGCATATGCATCTCTTCCACTCAGGTAGCCAATGCAGGGAGCTCGAATGGAAAAGTGTCTCTGACAGCTGACTATGCCTGGCCCATGCAACCTGTAGACAATGAATGTGGACTAAGTGGACACTCCAGGAGGAGATGCACAGCTGAGTGACAGATTTAACATCTGGCTTCAGTTTCTAAAAGTACAATCTGAGTTCTGATTGATGGAAGCGTACACAGACACGTTTTTCTATTACAACACAAGTCTTTTACAATCACCTGAAATGCGCTCTCAGTCTGTGAATAACTTAGCTACAGAATCAGGCATTTCTATGACTGTAGCCTTCTATGTTTTAGAGATAAACCATCTCAGACTTAAAGACCTTGTAGAAGTGGAAAAAATTAAGCCTCTGCATTTAAATGAAAGAGTTTAGTCAACAGTAGTCTCTCTGCACCATAGTTACGCAGATCCCTCAAACCCCTCTTTCCCTAATATGTAGGACAATGCCATATTAAGTCAAAAGTTGGAGAATGTTCCTGTTTTGTCACTCTAGGAATCAGGGAAAGGCTCAGGGGTCCAGACACTACCTAGAGGTTATACTTCTTTAAGAGCAAAGAAAATGCAAATTGGTCCTAGAAGAACCATGGCCTTCCTCTGGCATTGTAACCTTTCATAAAAGCTGAAGAGGAAATGCAGTAGTGTTTGTAGGATCACAGTGGGAGAGAGCAAAAGGCAGCACTGGGTACTCTATGCAGTTGTAGTAGTTTGGGAGACTGGCAGGAGGCATCCTAGGCATCCTTCCCTTGAAAAGTCACAGTAAAATCAACGGGTGTTAAGAGCACCCAGACCTGCTGAAAATGAAGCCATGGTTGTCTCAACCTGGGCAATCAGACTTGGAAACTTTTTTTTTTTGGAAACAGAGCCTGAAGGGAAATGAGGGTGAGTGTGAAGCTCTCCTAGCTCCCATGCTTCACACAGAGGCAGCTCTTCAACATAGAAGAGCTTTCCCCTTACTTCCCCTAGCCCTTTGCAGTGAGGTGGATCCAGTGGGAGGCATTTTCTGCCTTCAGAGGACCTTTATACTACTGTATTAAAAATACAGTTTCTTTAATGTTTCCTTTTTCAAAAGTAGTAATATAAACTAACTGAGTGTGCTCTTAGGAGAGCTTTTGGCAAGGGTATGGGACAATCCTGTGCCAAACCTCATCTTTGGCATGAAGAAATAAACAGACTGTGGTTCTGCATAAAGACAAAACTTCTGGAAAGCCTTTAGAATATTTCTTATAATGAAACAGTGGGGAGAGGGGGGTAGTTTTCTTGAAATTCAGAATACTCTCCAGAATATTAATCCAACCTTTAAATGTTCTTTATGAACTCAGTTCCTTAATTGAAAAAAAAATTGAAACAATTAAATGATAATGATGGATATGCTCTGATTCTGAACAATCCTCATTAAGTCTATTCCCATACTATTTCATCTGTGTATAGCAAAAATATTGTGTCAGACAGGAATGAAATTCTCATTATATTACAGAAAGAGAAACTGAGATAAAAGATCATGTGTCCTGTCTGCCTAAGGATCATAAAGGTTCCACTACCCAGAATAGCAGTGCCAGATTAGTTTGCTCTATACTCTCGCTTATTGATGATATTCCCATTCAGGATATCTACATGAGAATATTGTCAAGGATACAGGAAAGAAAGGCCCAATCTTGGATTTTATTTCTGGGTGCTGCCAGATATTTCCCATAGTAAACTGAATGGCAATATAGAAGATTTAAGAGAAAAGCAACCACAAAGTTTCAGAAATTTTTCAGTAAAAGGGTCCTGACAATAAGATTTCTCATTAACATCACATCAGAGAAAAATGCACAAGTCACCTAGGAGTCAAGAAGCCTAACAGCTTTATATCATTTTGGTTTATTACCTGAAACACAACTGCTTTATTATAGGGTACTTTATTATAGACTAGATCAATCTCCCATATTTATCAAATGAGGTTTATCTCACAGATCTGAAACACACTTAGATGAAGATTAAGTATCCAAAATGCTACTATTCTTTGCCAATACACACAGGATCATGTTGAACTGCCCAATGTATCATGAGCATTCTTAAAAGAAACTAAATACTTTAAGAACATTTTAAGTGTTCCTTTTTGATTTTGGGTGGAAAGGAAGGTTGTTCTCTTCCTTTTCAGGATTTTTTTTTTTTTGTAAGTACAGTTCTAAATCCTTCTTAGTTTTGTTTAAGTCCAGGCTTGTAAACCCTTGTGTTTCTTTCTCTCTCACTCCTTCTTAAGGACTTACAGATCTCTTCTTCCAACAAGGATTTTGTTGTATTGTTCCTTTTTGTTGTCTCAGAAATGAAGTTTCTTTACCTATAATTTGGAGAACTTCTCCCATACACACCCACGACCACTGCTGCACACAGCACAAAGTTTTCAGAATTAAAAAACTATGAAAAATGAATGAGGTAATTCCCAACTCAAAGCTTTGAAGTTCTCTCCTTACTCCAGCAGATAAGTCTGCAGGGGATTCATTCATGCCAAATCTTTAGCCTCTCTCTGCAATAATGACAGTAACAAAAAATGTTCAAATATAGATGCCAAAAGTCTGATATCACCACAGGACTGTTCAAGGTGGAGACAGGACCCTGCCTCAGTCTAGACCTTGACACCAGCCTGTCACTTTGAGAAAAATGACATCCCTCAACTGCACAGCCCTCCAGTCCAGCTACATAGTTGACATTTTTTCAAGCACATCACTGCAAGAAGTAGTGGTTAAACCCAAAAAGCTTCAAGAATTTCTGTAAAGAACGTACCAATATCTGCTTATATAAAGACCTTTGGTTAAAGAATGCATAAACTTCAAATACCACTGGGGCTTGTGGGTTGAATTTTTGGGGGTTTTGAGTTTAGGAATTTAAGTTGCATCTTACTGTGAAAAAAGAGAAGGCAAAAACAACTGAGAAATTGTACTAGTCCACTAAAAACTCAGAACCATATGCTGTCATGCCACAACAATAAATAAAAGGCTTGTGTAGGACAAAAAGACAGGCTGTGACCTCTTTTCCACTAATTATCACAAAGTTATTTTGCTGCATTTTCACAAATATTTTCCTATCTTCACACTTAGTACAGTTTGTCCCAGTGTATCTCAGCCAGACATTGATAACCAATCAGTCCAAGTTCTGATGTATGGCCAACTGCTTCCAATCCATGATAAATCCTTCATATGCAAAAAGTTGAGATGCTTTTCTTTAAAAAAAGTTCTCCTTATTTTCCTAACATTTCATTGCTTTGTCTATAGACATGATGCTACTATACAGGATAGGGCACAATAGGGTTCTTTCCATTTGAGATGCATATAGCAACGTTTTAGGCTGTGATTCAGAGGTATTACGGAAGAGGTATTTTCCGTAAGTAGCACTATAAAAAAAAAGTGGTTATTTAAAAGGGATTAACAAAACACAGTGGAAGTGACTGACCTACTAGGAGGTGTAACATTGGAGATGGCATGAAGCCAGAGCTGAAGACAGCTGCATAATACATTAAGAAACAGGACACTGAGGATCAAGCTGGATTTATATAATAAAACCAGAAGAGACTCAGTTGTAAAGATCTGCTCCTGCATGGGCGTGAAAGCTCAAGGCAGTATTTTCAACTGAATAAGCACTAGCTGATGAAGAATTCCAAGGCCTGATCCAAGTTAAAGAAGCAGCTTTACTGACCAGGTTCCACATTACATGATGAAAAGCCAAGGACCTATAGTGAATTCTGACCTCAGCAGAAGCAAGTAAACTCTATCCCTATCAATAAAAGTGCTGCTGGTGTTCAATGGAAATGCAAATGTGAAAGGGATGTTTCTTTTACAAATGCTTGCTAGGTAAAGCTTCATGGCCTATCACACATGTGCACTGAAATACACATGTGAGTACAGACATCCACTGGGCAAACACCTTTAAAGTAATGTACTTAACACAAGCCCTGAGGGGTACAGCTTGTGTTCACTCCAATGCCCTCATTCCCATTCATCTACATTTAATGTAGCCCACCAGAGTTCTTTACTTGATAAACACAAAATGCTGATTAATTTTGGCTTTTTTCTGAATTGCTACAAAAGGTATAGTAACAATTTTTCAGGACAAAAAAAAGTTTTATTTAATGCAAACTTTTCTTAGCAGGAAACTGAAAACACTTTTTAAATATCTTTCTACTTAACAACAACCAAAAAAAAATCAGCACATGTTTTCTGGATGAGCTACTTTGTTTATTATTTTCCTAAGATGCTCAAAACACAAAACTTATTTAACCCCTAGAGGAGTGACACAGAAACGACATGATGTGCATCATACACCAAATAAGGGTCACTCCTGCTGCTCTTTAGACATCTGGGACTTAATTTGCAATTATCTGCATTTATAGAGCAAAGTATACAATAGAAATGGGAACACATCTCCTAAGTTGATGCAGAATTAATTTTCAAAGGGTGACATGCACCATAAATCCTATTGCGTGATTACTATAAACATGCAAACAAAGGAATGAGGAGCAGCGTTGTCTGCTAATGGATGTTCAGTTATGGATTTCAATTGTTACAACATGTGATTAATTTACATGTTCAAATTAAGTCTCCATTTTTGCATGTTTAATTATGAGGTATTTAAAAGAACGGATGGGTGTATTTGATCAATAAACAGCATCTAGGAAAAAGCTTGGCACTTTCAATTTGCTTGTCCTGGTTTAAAATATTCTCATTACATCATGGAATGAAAAAGTTAGAAAAAGGAATGCCTGTGTTCCCAGCTAACAATGCACACAAGTCAAGAGCTGTTATCCTAGTATTTCCCATAAGGATGTGCTTCAGAGGTATCTTTTTAACAGGCAAATGATAGAGGAAATCTATGAAGACAATGTGTCTTTGGAGAGTCCAGTAGTACACATACTGGGGATGCCACCATTTAATCCCATTTTAGATCTCCTTTTCTAAAAACTTCAGACAATCTTAAATTTTAATGGAATTTCCATTTCATGCATCTGTTCTATGGATCAGCAGCTCCTGGGACTATAGTACAATTTTCCTACTAGGACACAGGGGTCCAACTGCAAAGGAGGGTTTAGGGCTGTGAAAATAACTGTGTTTTTTAAGTTCAGCTGCCAAGCCAAACAGTTAAAAAAGAATGTTGATTCAAACTGAACCAAATTAAGAGTTTTTCCAGGTTTTCACACCAAAACCACTACCATCCCCACCCAGCCCACTGCATTTCATTTAAGATGAAAGATGTCATGTCTCAAGAGGAAACATTTTTGGAAAAGGCAAACACTTCACAAATGCAAACATAAAAGGCAAGGACATTCAAGACAAAAATTTACAGAATTGTTGCAAAAGAATTGTTCTGACTTTTTACATTAAAATTCACTCCTTTGCTATACTGAGGAAATTTCTTTCCCACTGTGTTGACTATAAGATGATTTGCCCCAGCTTCCAAAGTGAGTATCACTAACATCAGTTTAGGGAGTCATTCTTGCTCTATTGCTCTTTGAATCTTAACTATTATTGAAATAGTTTGTTTAAAGTGACTTATTGGACAATTTCCATTTTGGAATCATTTAAAGAATAATTACTAGGATACTCATATGAGGAGTTAGAGACCCACACTCAAACTCTTGTGTCAATCAGAGAGCATGGAGTTTGAACTCTCATCTTACTTAGCTTGTGTGACTAGGTACCTGAGGATTGGGAGACAGGTTCTCACCCCTTGCACTGGAATTGGTTCACTTTGCATGCAGTGTTTAATTGGCCAAGATCAATACTGAGAACATTTTTAAAGCCAGATGATTAACACAATCCTAGCAGAGAGGGCATCAGCCCCAGACATCACAGCCTCACAGGCAGCAGCCCCTCTGAAGCAGAAAAGCTGCAAAGAGGAACAACTGAGAACACACCACTGCTAATGGTTCATGTTCTGCCCTAAGAGACAGGACAGCAGAATCTAAATCTCCAGAGCAGAGAACATAATCAAACCATGGCATCCACCACTGCATTTGAATAGCTTAACTAACAAAAGAGGAAGTAGAAAAGAAATGCAACCCCAGTGAGGTCTGTGTCCTTTCCATCACCATCAGTGTTCTTCCGAGATTAAATTTTCTGGTAGATAAGGATCAAATTACCTTAAATAATTCACTTAATGCCAGGAATTACCTTTTTCTGGCACTACAGTTTCTCTCTCATTGTCCTGAAAGATGTATACGCATTGAGATGGAACAGTTCTTAATAGGAATATCCTGCCATTGAGCAAAGCAAAAAGTCTTGTAAATGTAATACCAAGCTCTTCTAGATAAAAGCTAGATGCTACGAATAGAGTTGACCACATGTACTCATGGTAGTATACCTATCTGAAAATTCTTATACACCTGAAGCTTCAAGACAATGCAGCCCAGTGTTTTTTACTCAAGTAATAAAGATGAGGAAAAAAAAATCTGAAAAAAGTGGAAGTAGCATTATTTTACATTTGAAATTACTAATACATGGAAACACTGCTTTTCAAATTGCATGGAATTAAAATTGGCTTTAAAATGTCACTAAAGCCACTTCAATTTCTTATGATTGTCTTTTTTGTACAGGCTTAACTGATAATCTCCCTCACTTATTATAGTTGAAGCCTATATCTTTTGCTCTGGGGCAAGTAGATATTTGCAGGAGCTTATTAGGTTTATTACTAAATAACTAAATGCAAAAAGCTATGGCTTTGAAAGAAGACCTGGCATGCAGATAGCTTTTATGACCAAGTAAATTCCACTAATACTTCTAAGCAATTGTTTTGTTTTCTGCTATGTTCATGAGTTTTAATGCACTTTTCACTTCACTTTAGGCATTCAAGATTTACTGATTAGCTTCCTCACTGAGGATTAATTTTAATTTCTAAGCCTTGCAGTTGCAGCTGGTATTTTTAACCCTGCTTTACCTACCACCAGAACCCAGCTATGGCTGAGGGCATAGCTTACAGCAGCCCATACCAGGCCAAGAGAGTGCACAGAACTCCAGCCCGAGTCACAAAGTTTCATTCATTGAACTGCTTCAGAACGTACTGGATAAAGACAGGTAAGGCATTAATGTAACCAACAACAGTAATTACACTAGTTAAAATATCACACTAGCACAGTCATAGTAGCTTCTGTGTGACCTGGTCTAGGGAATCCTGCTGTGGCAGGGGGGTTGGACTAGGTGATCTTTTGAGGTCCCTTCCAACTCCTAATATTCTGTGATTTCTTGTTCTGTGCTACCTTGTTCAGTGCCATCTGAAGACATTTCCTCTCACTGAACTGTGGCACACTGAACTCTCCAAAACACAAACAGATCATGAGAATGCCTTAAAATGCAGCTGGACCACTCACAGGCAAAGCAATATGTTCACCACTCATTGTGAGATCTCACAGCATTACTGTGGGAGGGCTTTAGAGTTTAATATTAGCTAGGGGAAAGGGCTCTTTATACAATTTCAGCACAACCCTTCATTCATTCCATTTGAACTTTTAACAGTTGCATTGCTCTTGTTCAAGCAGGGAATCATGAGAAATTTGCAATATTCTGGACACTTTCAAACATTTCACATATTTTTTGTCAGAACTGCGGTGGGTCACATGACATGCAGCTGTGTTAACATATTTAGGGTTTGGATAGTTATAAGCTTTTGTGCTCTGGGGTATTATTTTTCTGCTTGTTTACATTTGAGAATTACTGCCTTTTTGTTGGTTTTTCTAACCACAAGGTTAGAATTTATGGGAAAAATTAAGTAATAAATAGGTACAGTGTCCTACCTTCATTTTTCAGGATTAGAGAGATAAAGCTGGGTTTTTTTCTGTGAAACTGCAACTAGTCCAGTCACAAGCTCACAAACACTCCTTTCCATGTCAGCTATGCTTTGACCACACAAGTGTGGTTTACAGATTATGAAAGTTACAAAAACATATGGCAAAGAGCTCCCGGCAGCCTCACTTATGTATCAGCAGGAAGAGCTTCCAAGGGACCTCTCCATCCCTGCAGTGCTGAAAAACTTCCAGGGAAAAATCTTCCTGGATACCGATGATCTCGTTTAACTCAGGGAAAACTGTACTCTCAGCCAGCTGGTTTGTTAAGGGAAAGTACCAGTTCACAGAAAAATTACTCATAAATACAAAGCTTTACCTTTGAAACACAGAGCTTTACCTGTATAAATTCTGAGAACAAAACAAGTCAGTACCAGCAGATCACAGACACATTTCACCACTTAATCATGCAGACAAATGAATAAACCCCGTAATTCTTTCTAAAGGTGCATGACTGCAACCTTAAACTAAATGTGCAGGATCTTACTTGAGACTACTTTCTTTCCTAACTCAGCAGCTTCTTTAAAATCCCAAGAGCCTCAGTGGCTGAATCAGAGGCATGTCTGGTACTGATACTGGATGCCAATAACACAATTTTTTTTTTTTTTTTTACAGATAAATTTGCTGCTAGACATATACAGAACAAAGTGATTATGTTATCTTTGAGGGAAATATCTGAAATTATACGCAACACTTGACAAATGGAAAAATTACAATGGAATTTGTTCATAAGGATTGTTGAAAGTACTCTGATAAGAACAGGAGTCAGTTGGCTGCAGATAGTTCAATGCACAGTTCTTCAAAATCAGCACACTGACATTTGGAGAAACAATGGCAAATTCCATGGCTGGAGAACTAGGAAGGGTAAGCACGTCACCTGTGCAGTATCACAGCATAAGTGCTGCAGCACAGACTCAGTAAGTGTATACATTCCACTCATCTTTTAGCTGCTGCTACAGGTGTCTCTTAGGTGTTAGCTTATACTTGCCTGTCCCAACCTCGGACACTTCAGCAAGTGAAAAATCTCAGTCAAATTCTATCCTTCAATCCAGTTTCAGAGAATAAAAATACAAGATTTTGGAATGCCAAAACCACTCAGACCACCACTTCAAACATTCTCTGAGCTTAAGGGGAGTGACATGAGTCACTGTTATTAGGATTACCTTATCTGACAATAAGAAGCACACTTCTATTATAGAACAAATGATTCACATTTGATAATCTATTTCTGAACATTCATACGTAAATTTGAGGAGGTCAATGTAATACTAGGGCATAATTCTGACTTCACCTAACTAGTTGCAGATATTTCAGCCACCTTGTTTCCACTGATTCTTTTGCCTTAGGAAAGGAAAAAAACCCTAAAAATTTAAAAATCCAATCATTTGTCAAAGATGACCAAGCCTACAGGACAAGCTGTGAGATGGTCTGCTTCAGGAACCTGATGATGTCTCTCTTGCCTTTAAGGTACTGACCCGGAATGAAGATTCCATTGCCAGATAGAAACAGTTTTGCACTGCCTGACAAAAACATGGACATTTTGTTCTGTGGGGAGGACATTCCAAATTTCCAATCATCCTAAACAGGATCACTCTAAACAGGAGTCAAAACATGGCATCTCAAAGTTTCCTGCAGGAAGGGAATTTAAACATTCCTTTTTAGAAAAAAAAGTTCATTTCAGTTGGTTGTTTTTTCCCCCCAAAATGAAATTTGACAACAAGCTGCTCCAGGGGAAACCTGAGATTGCCCAAAACTCTAGAAGTGCTGGAGAATTGCCCCTTGGGAGGGGGCTGTACCGTGTCACAGCAGATTTTCGATATCCTCAGCACTGTTTCTGCTATAAATCCATCTGGTTTCACGCACAGCCAGCTTTTATGCACTTGCAGTATTGGTTGGATTTTGCTCATGTATATGAAATACAATCTTCATTTGGGATCTGTTTTTCCCCCCCAAAATACAGCCTTACTTGCCATTTTGTTCCCCATCTCCTAGACAGAACTGTCTGTCTACACAAAGAGCTGGATGTTAAGCAGATATAACCAATAGAAATTTTTCTGAGCCAATACAAAGGTCAACATAATCTTTTCCGTCAGTCTCAGTTAAAACTGGTGAATTGACTGAAACAAAAAGGGAAAAAAACCCCAGCCCTGTACATTGACATGAATCTAGACTGATTCAGTTCCCCAACAAATACAAAGAATCCATCAGGATCAAAGCTTTGCCATCAGATAGCATCTTGGCACAAAAACACATTCATGAGGTTCTTTTATTTTACCTAGTCTGCCTGCTTCTACTCCTGGTCAAACCTGTACCTACATTAAAATGTTGTGCGTTTCTTTTATCCAGTCCAAACTATAAAGTCACACGAGCATTTAACAGTAAATTATAGTGTTACAACACACTGCACTCCTCATCTCAATTCAAGATGATGGCAAGCAAGGCAACAAACAACAAGTTAAACCCCTTCAATGCATATTTTCTGATCCCCTACCTAATAGTATATCATTATTATTACTACAACTACCTCACATCAAAGATTAGGTTCTGATAGTCCTCTACTGACAGAATATCCATTACACACAGCTCTCCAGTTACATTGACTTTGCTTCTGCTTTTGCTCTCTTGCTTCATTGCCTGATAAAGGTCTAGATGTCTCTTCTGGTTCTGGACAGACAAGAAAACAACATCTTCCCCACAGACAAGAAAAATATCATCTTCCCCAATACTAGGACCCTAATTAACAAGTGGAGGAGAGCCAGGAGCTGCCACAGGAACTGGAATCATCAGCAGGAACAAGGAATTAAGACATACAGGGTGCAAGGATCACAATAGCGCGCAAGCAGGACGATCACAATAGCAAAACTTCAAGAAGGCCATATTAATTGTAGCATTATCCAGAGTGACTACCTCCTGTTAAGAACAACACATCCGTCACAGGAAAGACTGACAGAAGACACATGAAATATTTGCTTCCCTAGCAGTCCTATCCTGCATCCACCATTGAATAGGACCAGGGAAACAGCACGACTGCAAACAGGCAACAAGACCACAGATTTTCACAGGCAATGACAGAAGAAGCTGTAAACAGAAGCGATGTGTCCAAGATTTTTCTGTTCAGAAACAGGTCATTCTCCAAAAGTATTTGAACATCTGGCAGCAAGCCAAAATGATTTAACCCATCTCAGAAACATCTAATGATCCCTATGAACCAGTGGACTTCCTGGGGCTATAGCAGTTCACATAATATCAGTCCTATCCATTTTGAATGGGGCCAGTTACAAAAATAAAAAAAAGCCACAGCCTGGATAATGCAAATACCAGAAATGTACTCTCTGGGTGCTAAGTGCCAAAACAAGCAACAGAGCAAATATCCAAACTCATCTTTTTCTATCCTACATCAAATCCATATTCAACATTATCTTCTATACTACTCACTAGCCAACTGGAAGTCAACTTGGTGTCAGTATAGGTGAAAATGTTTAGAACAGCCGTCTGTCTAGAGACTGCAAGAGTAGCCATGGCTTACTTAGTCAGTATACAGTTTGCCTTGCTTTCAGGAATACAGCCTACTGGAATCGGTCATCAGAAACAAATTATTCTGGGTTTTGCAAGCCATTATGTTGGCTAAAGATTAAAAGTGTAGTTATACAGTGTAGTCAAGTCTGCCAATCGGTATTCTCCTCTGTGATTCACCTTCATAGAACTGCATAATTCTCACCCAGATTCACCACCTCCTGGAAAACAAGGATTCCTTTTTCACCTGCAAGGCGTAGCTATTAGCTTAGCATCCACAATGGGGGGGGGAAAAGGCAAGCCAGAAACCATAAAACATTCTCATATTAACAGACAGTCTACACTGGTTCAGAGGCCAAGTACTGAGCATTTCCATTGCATTAAATGAATCAAATCCTCACAAGTCACAACAGCTGCGGAGGAAAACAGCCAACACACTGGTAAATACGCAATTGGCATCGCATACTGCCTTAACCTATCAGCTATACTATAGCTTCCTGCCTTCAGACGTATAGTCTGTGCCTCTAGGAGGCACTATCTAACTACAGTCCAGGGCACCTACAGCATTTAGAAAAGCAGCTACAGTCATAAATCTGCTTTTCATTTCTTGTTTATCTGCTCTCTATGAGGAGATGATTTATTTTTGTGGTGGGGAACTACTCAAAGGAAAGCCTCAAAACATCCTAACAAGGGTAAGTGTGACATACGTGTTGTGTCAGCCACTACCCAGTAGAAGGCCTATTTCCTAGAACTGACATAGATGCAAGTATTTTCTGTAGAAAAGTCAAAGTCCTGACACCTTCCCTGATGTTATGGAGGTCATCATGAACTAAGAAATGAAACTTCCACAAAGTTTTGTTTAGTCTAATTTTTCAGAACATTCTTCATGAACCATGTCATGTCATACCAGGATATGTCATGTGATGTCATCACATGAGACATCCTCCATCTCAATAGTCTAGGCCAAGCTTTTCTCAATTCAAGACATTCAGCCAATACAGCCATAAAAAAAAAAAAAAAAAAGATCTTTCACAGCAATTCTCTCAGTGAATTGACAGTGCTCATTCTCTCCAAATCAGGGAGTGGCAGAACAAGACCTCTTCCCCTCAGAAAGAAAGAGTGGTAAAGCTCCATCTTTGTTCAGTTGAACCAATCTGGTGCAGAACTGGAGTAATACAGTGGTGAGTCAAGCTCACTATGCTTGCCCATGGAGTATTTCATTGTGTTCTTTTTGTTTGTGGTTCACGCACATAATCTAAAAGGTCATTCTACACTGAAAGCAGTTGTTTTGCCTTTTCTAATGGAAAAAATTCCCCATCTCACAACCCATAACAATGAAAATAAGAACAACAAAACCCCACCCACATGAAAGAACCAGCCAGCAAGAACATCCCATTGCACAACATCTTCCCATCTCAGAGGCCAACCCTTTCCAATTCTCCCTAGGTATCTGTTCAAGCTGGGCTATAAAGTATGCCCTGAAGATGAACAACTCCAAGAGTTCTTGGTCCTTTGCTTGAACCACGCAATTACTGTGACTCATGGCTCTTATTTCATGAGTGACTTTAGTTTAAGGTCAATATGACAATGAAGTTGTCATGTATGGACAGTAAAAGATACATAGAAAGATGTTAACAGGTATCCACACACTACTTCCCATTGCCACTGGACTTACATGTTTACTGCATATTATGGTGCAGACAACATCGGAATCCGAGCTATATGTCTTTAAAAGCTCCCCTTCAGAACTCTACTTTTATTTCAACTAGTGGCTGTCAATAACACTTCATGGCTTTTTTGCAATTAAAAAAATAGAAATCTCTTGACTGAAGAGACTCCAATGTTTCTCAGTAGCTTTTAACAGGCATTTGGTTTTGACAGTTCTCTTGTGATTTTCCTTCTGTTTTGCTTTGGGTTTTAATCAAAAGCTAGTCCACAATCTTTTAAAAAGAAAAACATTATCTGGAAATGAGATGGGAAGTAAAAAGAAGTCCAATTTTCTATCAGCTTGAGAGCAAAATATTAATATGGTTTTGGTTCTCCCCAAACCTTCCATTTATGATAGTAAAATATCTGGCATACAGTGCTAGCAGTAAAGCTTAAATCTCTTTGGTGAAACACTTTTGGTATTTAACTATTGGTATTAACTTTTGGTATTTAACTGACAAAAGTCAGCACCACCTCCTGTGAGGGAGCTCACAGTAGAGAGTCCAGCGTGAAGTTCAAACACAACAGGAGATTACTCTGTACCAAAGGTCTGAATTACTGCTTGTTCACACAGAATTCTACAGCCCCTTGATGGCATGTGTCTTTCCCTTTCCTCCAATGGAGTGCTTCGACATGACAAATCAAACTCCTGAACTCTTCATTGCAAATCAAAAGTTAAGACAGTTTAAGGCATATAATTTGGGTTATGATTTGCAATATTTATTAAGAGAACAGCCAATTCTGGCAGAGAAAAAAAATGCCATGAGCTGCTATCACGAATAGAAGGTTTGTTAAGTGACAAGACTGATGGTCTCATCCATAATGACAGTGGCTGTTGTTATAATCTACCCTGTTTTGATTTTCATATCAATAATTATATTATGTGCCTCTATACATCTGACTTGATGCATGTTAAAGCCATTCTGTCTGTGGATAAGCATTGGAATAGAAGTGATTACAGGATCGCATAACAGATGTCAGAAGCAGTAATGATTCTTTAAAATTTTGTGCTTCACCAGGGCCAGGGAGCACTTACTGTGGTCCCTTTGGCCCTTAGAAGTTATGACTTGAATATGTGAACTAAGCTTCCTAAGGCCAGACAAGTGCACTAGAGCAAAAACTCCTGTTTTTCTCCAAAAGCTTCCCCAAGGTAGAGTCAATACCTGAGTTAGCATGCATCGCATGGTGTCACCTTGTCACCTAATAGAAAGCAGAGAAAATTTCTGCTGTACACTATCCTGGCAATTCCTGGCTAGTATGACCATGCTGGGTTTTAATGTTTATTTTACTATTCCATGTGGGGCCTCAAGCACATACCAGGCTAGCCTTTAACTAGGTCAGCCAGTCTGAAACACTACCATGGATTCTGGTAACTTTTTCATGTCTTGGTATTAAGTGGATTCAAAGAGCTTGGGGGACTAATGTCTCTAATTTGATTTGAAATTATGATAAACTTTCTTCATATGCAAAGGTACAGAGTCTCACTGTGAGACAATGTGCAAGGTAGCTTTAAAGCTAACATTATGAAGTAAGTTTTTCCTTTCTTCTCCCCTTTGTTTACTCCCTAGACTGCAATTTGTACTTTCAGAACAGCTTTTTGGTGCTTCAGTATTTACCATGTGTTTTATTTGCTAGTTCTAGGATGAAAGTATGGGTTTGTGTAGCAGTAGATTTTAGTATTTCCTGATCTAAGGACAAAACATAAATCTGCAAAACAGGGGGCAGAAAGCAAATCATTTTATTTGCTCTTCTCTTGCAAGAGCCGTTTCTTCTTAAAGTTATCAAATTTACCCAAATAACTATTTCTCTTCACATAAGAGAGCTATAAAGTGAATGGGGAAGACGGAAAATGATCTCTACCCTCCTTTGCAAGATGATTTTTAAGATACTGTCAAAAATGTCTTCTATGTTGACAGCAGAAGTACTTTGAATATGCTGCAGCATACTGCATGTTCTGGCATCTCCATTAAAACAAATACAAGTAATTACTTAGCTCAGCATATTGGATATAGTCATTTGTGTTTGCCCAAGGTTTTCATCAAGACAACCTGTGGTGTTTATCATTCTACAGCATCTCAGTTACCTTTTACAAGTCACTAGCTTGGAACAGGTAATGGCTGAAATGCTTCCAAACAGCCGCTCTGCATGCATAGGCTACTTCATGGACATGGGCAGGGGGAGGACTCTTTAGGGTCACAGAACAAAAGGTGGATTTATGGTGGAACCACAAAGACCTGCAGCACTGAAAAGATATAGTAGGGAAAGAGGTCATTTCACTGGAATTTCTCATTCTTCTCTAGAGCAAGAGCAGAAGCCAGGGAGGAAAGTACTCTCAGGATCACCACTAGATCCCTACTCTGGCACAAAGAGCATCAAGTTGGGGCACAATATAAAGACACTTCCTAGCTCTAAAGGAAAACCTTTGCTTTTTGTGCAGGACTTCTCTGGATATATCACACAGCTGGGAGACCAACAACCAGGTATCTTTTAATATAAACTCATTGCTAGTTCCAAAGTTAACTCTTTGCCTGAGTTCTGATTTCCAGAGTAATTTTACAACGTGAGACTTGAATAGTTGGTATTTTCTTAAAGGACATTTTGTAGGTCACCAATTAAGAAATGGTTTATAGCCATCTGAGTCAAGATTCTTTCCACTTTTTTTCTTTTTATAAAGAGACACATGGCTTTTTGCAAATTCACAAGCTTCTCCTTGTCTCTCTGATCCAAATGTCTACTACTCCTCCAGTATTTTTTCCACTGCCTATCCCCCACTTCTCCCTGTACCCTAAGGCTAAATCATACAAATGAATGTCTTGGGGTTTATGACATGGACACTGTTGAGAAATGTTAATCCAAAGTCACATTAAGTTTTTCTTGCTTTAAGTTCCCTTACAAACTTGAAACAGACTAAGATTTTCAAAACCTTCTCCAAGATATAAGGATCTTCCAAATAAACTTCAAGACCTAATAAGGCAAAGCCAAAACAATATACAATTTTATACTAAGAATTCTTGAAGTCATGACTTTACAACATTTTGTTCTTCATTCTCCAATTTTGAAACAGTCTGCTTGAGTATGTACAGGCAACAAAATTTCTAAATTACTCCCTAATATTTGAAGACTGTCACTTCTCATGGATGAAGTCTTGGGAGCCTGATTCACCAGACTGATGTTCAATGGAAAAGGAAGGTCCTGAGCCCAGAAAGATTAAAAGTAAAGCCATCACCTCCTGTAAAACTACAAAAGACCAAAGGACATATCACCTTTTCAATATTTGCAGGGCTATGTGTACCCATCTAAGTTTGTTGTGCAAACCACTGATATAAATTCACAATCCCTAGCAGACACATGCATGAAATAAGTGTTTACACACGTACTTATGTATACACCTTGTTGGAAAGAACAACAAACCAACCATAAGAGACAGGCTAGCAGAGCTACCCGGGATGTGGCTATGCAGTTAGAAAGAAGCTAAGTGTCATACGCAAGTTAAGTGAAACTTGTTCAGAGGCACAACGCTGCTGAATCAAGCTCTTGTGCTGCCTACCATAGCGCTCTTATTACCTTGTTTCGGAATGTGATTTTCTTCAAAAGGTAGTTTAACTTCCTGGAAGGACTTTCTATTCCAGCCCTTATTCAGTGAGTAGCCCCACTGAAATGAGCTTGATCTATATTTTCATAATTTAGAGCAAGACCATGTCTCAGTATTGAAATTCAAAAATACCTGCACAAAAAACCTGCTCCCCCTTGCCTCCTTACATGCAGACAGCTTAGTTAGGAACAATGAAACACTAATACAGCAGAAGCAAGAAGTTCTCACCTGAGAAGTATCAGCATGAAAACACAAGAAAAAAAACTTGAGAAAAATCCATTCCCAATGCCCAAGGTATGAAAGCAGGGTATAATGTCATCAAAACCATTAAGGACAGCAACCATATTCACTTGCTCTAATTCAATTGCTGATTACTGGCTGCAATTGGCAATCTTATACAAGTCCAGAAAGGAGATCATAAAAGTTACCTCCAATCTTAAATGCTCTACTGAAGTGTTATGGGCAGTTGCTTTTCTCACAAGCTTTATTAGCAATAGGAAATACATTTCAGGCTACCTCTCTTGAGAAATTTGTGTCAATTCCTACCTGTCTACCTCATCAAAACTGCCTGCTCTTTCCACTCTTCACACCACACAAGCGTGAGCGCTAAGTAGTGTAGGCATAAGTAGTAGGCGGTCACAGGTAAGATACCTTCCAGGATGCAGAAACACTGCCACAGAACTGCAGTGGTAGACTTCATGTTGCAGTAAACTTTAACAGTTAAGTTGCATATATTGTTCCTGATGGTCATTATTATTGTAGTATTGCATTCTGAAGTTGATTAGTTAATATTCTGTCTGGTCACTGCCAGCTAGGGATGTTCAATTAACAGCACTGCAGTTAAGGTAAAGAAAAATGACTTCTTATTCTTCCTGGATGAATGTCACAAGGTTTTGGTTTGGGAGATTTTGGGTTTGGGGGTGGTTTTTTGGGGTTATTGGGGCTTTTTGTTTTGTTTTGGGTTTTTTAGGGTATTTTTTGAGACAAACAAATTTGACCCATCGTATAAATAGAAGTCAATAATAAGTAATAATTCTTTTCCCCAGTTCTTCACTCTGATGTTTTCAGCAACACTCTACTTCACTACATTAGGGCAATTTTGTTGTTCTTCCAACTCCAAAGCAGAACAATAATGACAGTAACATCCAAAAAAGTTTTTTATAATTGCCTAAATGGTATAACACCTTACCAGGATGTCAGGGAAACAGCCAAAGAATTTCGCATTATAAAACTGGGCATATAATCTGATATAGCAATTTTAAGCACATTTTCAGACTAGCCAGAGTTTACAAGCTTTCTCAACTCTAGTTTAGCCAAAAGTCTTTCATGGACCATCTGGTTCTAATGATACAAAACTAGAATATTTGGTATACTTTTCACTATGCTACATTAAATTAAAATTTAAACATCAGTAAAAACCATTCGTTTTGTATTATGTTTTTTAAATTAAATGTTAAGTATTTTGGCTAAGTAAATGTGTTTATTTTTGTAAAACTGTACAACTTATACTATATGATACAGTCAGCAGAATCCTTAGTCTAGTTACTCTTGCATAGTCCTGGTCCAAAGCCCACTGAGGCAAAGGGAAGTGTTTCCATTGACATCAATGGGCTCTAAATGAGGCTTCTACTGAGAGAGGCACCACATCCTTACTCATCCTAAAACATGTATGAGGTTTCAATACTCCTCCCAGGAGAAAAGGTTCAAATTATGCTTACAGTAGCTCTTCCTAAATTAAGTAATAGAAGGGCCCAACTGTGCATTCCACTCACACTTGGTAACAACTGAAATACAGTGAAATCTAAATATTAAGGGCTGTGTTAATAGGTTTTATAGCAGAAAGGCATTCGGAACTATATAGTCTTTGTATGCACTGTAGCTAGCTATAGAAAGACTCTTTGGGTGTGACTTTCACAAGTGCCTGCAAGACTATCTTCCAGCAGTTGTTGAAAAGCAATGGAGTTTTGAACATGCTGCTATGGATGTAGCTCATTACTTCTGAACTCGGCCACAACAGGTTACAATTCCCCACATTTCAGCCATAAGCCTTTGATGCCAGTTCTATAGGTTGAAACACAGACCAAGAGTTCAGATGATATGTAGGAAAAAGAGTCAGTTTTTAACAATAGAAGTGCCAAGCTCCTGCAGGTCCAAAAAGGTCAAACCAATCTGGAGGGCTGAGCAACCATGAAGGTCAACCAGCCACTCCCACAGGAAGCTGACACTTCGCATGCATCAGCAAAGGTCAACTAATAGCAAATATGATTTCTTATTTATGAAACCAGTTTGTTTTACTGCAGCAAGTGACTATCATCATTTCTATACACTTTGTTTTTCTTTGTAGATCTTATCACTGGGCAAGCCCATTGTCAAGTTTCATCCCTCTCATAGCAAACCCAATAGCAAATATCCCACCTATTTCACTGAGGTTAACCAAGATACAGGTATTATCTGAAGAGGACATCACAGCCTGTTATGTCAAACTTCCCCAATCCAAATTTGCTATGAGGGTAGACTTTCATTTTTCCTTCCTTTCTGCTTTTTTCCCATGGTAGCTTCGATGTTATTATTACAAAGGAGTTAGAACATATAGCTCCAACCCTGAATTCCTTACAAAGCCTCCTGAACAGGAGCTTTTCCTGCAGTAAGAAAAAACTGAGAGAGGACTGCATGAATTGGCTCATATGGAGTTACACACTAACTGTTGTTATTGTTCTCAGAGTGCATTTAAGGTTTTGGGAACAAACAATAAAATGAACAGCTGAACAATTTTAATCATGGCCCAGTTCCTAGTTACAATTATTTTTAAGCTGTCTCACCATTAGCTAGACTGATTTTTTTCCCCCGTCAGTGAAAAAATATATTATGTAAAACTTAAAGAAGCTGTTTTTAAATGACAGTAGAAGTAAAAAGATTCTCAGCTGTACCACGCAGTGACTGCTGAAGCCAGCATTTGGTATAGGAGTTACAAATAATTTTTTTAATGTTCCATTCTCTATATACTTCATCTACAAGCCAGTTCTCTAGGAAAATATGCTTTCCTAAATAATTTAAATAAGTGGCCTCTGAACTCTATGACTAGACAGAGAATATCAAATTTTGACCACAGACATGTCTGAGCAAAACTAGAATGCATGCTCATATGAAAAGCATATTTCATGCATTCTGTATTTCAAAATGCTACAGCAGGAACACACCAAACCAGAGTAAGATGACAGCTCACACAACCAAATAAGAATGGGAGAATAAAATGGCACAAGGACATAAAGACATTCAGAGAGACTACTGACCAAGAATATCCTTTTAAGATCCCTTCTTCATTCATTCAAGGCTTGATTCAATTACTTCCACTGGAGTCAACAGGAAGACTTGTGGTCTTCAGTGTCTGTTATTGTGGCTCATTACTTGTGTTACAGTAGCACACTAAAGATTCAATTAAGCTCAAGCACTGTAATGCCAGGTTCTGTACAAACATCCACAGCGTCATAATCCCATTTTACCAGAGCTTGAATCAAGCAAAACCTTGAATCATATAGGGCAAAAGAAATACGGCAAACAAAATATGGGAAAGAATCCAAAGGGAGCCCAAGGCATTTAAGATGGGTTACAAAATCAGTCAGTGGCAAAGCAAGGAATACTTCTGTTGCCTGACAGGACCCAGTGCCCTACCTATCAAATCATTCCGCCTGATGGACTTTGACTCAAACCTGCACTGCACAATATTAATAGTTGAATGAAGTAAAAAAACCTACCTGCTAAATACAATAAACAGCTGTCAGTGTTTCTACATCATGCAGATTGCATGCACTGCAGTAAAACTACTTTGTGTGCAGGAATCACTAGTGCTCCACTTGCAACTCTTGTTTTTAATAAGAGTTCTGTAGGAAAATGTCAAACAAAGACAGTCACTCCAGAGGTTATCCATTTCCCCTCCTCCCACACTACAGCAGGCTCAGTTATAACCATGTCATTCCTAACAGATGTTTGTCTCATCTGTTGATGGATGCTCCAAGCTATCATTAAGCAATCTCTCTTCAGGCACTTCATCTCCCTTGCCATTAGAATTATTTTCCCTACTTCTAATCAGAACCTTTCTTGCTACAGCTTATGCTATTAGAACATGTCCTTTCTTTGATCCTCTCCTCTTTAGGCCAATCAACCCAAACATTCAAAGTCTCTCCTTTTAAGTCATCTTGTTGAAAAGCATTCAGCTTGAGATCCAATGTAACCTTGGTTCTTTTTCCTACAATATTCTCACTTGGGTAGTCCATCCTGCATTTACACAGTTGATTATTCTCAAGTACAATAACTTGCACTTCTTTTCGAAAAAGCCCTTAAAAATTTATTTCTAAATATGATTTTGTATTCTTTAGTGAGCATTAACTTCAAACTTTATAAAACTGTTCAATACCACCATGAAGGACACAATGAAAACCTTGAATACTGGGAGGCCTCAACAGATACTCATTCAATATATCAAAGAACTACTGAAAACTACTATTTAGATACAGCTAGTAAGACCATTTTGCACCCACTGTATGGTAGTTCAATTGAAAACATTTGCTTATTAGAAGTCATGTAAAACAATGTCAAAGATCCTACTAAAATTAGGATAAACTTGCTAATTCTTCTGTATCCAGAGCGTACTACCCTACTGTAGATTGGCTTGATGTGGTTTGACAGCTGACACAAATTGTTTGATTCTTAGCCATATGTTGGGTGTCATTCAAATCTATTTCTGTGTTTAAAATTAGGTTGTCCACCATTTGTTCCCAAATTTGGGGGGAATTGTATTTATATTGATCAGTCTTTTCTTTCTAACTTTTTCCTCCTCTCTAAAAGGTAGTCACTACCTTTTTCCCTTTCCTTACCTATCTTCAATGAGTTATTAATTTAAAAAAACCAATAATTGGTCAATATCTCCAAAGGTGGTACATAGATTCCAGACAGTGAAACAATTAAATTAAATAGTTACAATCTGTACCTTAATGAAGGTACATGGGGAAGCATGAAGGCTCATTGGCTTCTTTTGCAATTTCCCGAGTTCTTTTGGTGGTTTATTTGCAATGTTTGTTGCCCCTCCAATAAAACCTCCTCTTTATTTAAGCAATCAGTAGAATTGACTGATTGGTTTTAGCAATATGTGTTATTGCCTAAAGACAAAGCTGGACCATTCACATACAGATTTGGTCATATGACTGAGGAATAAGAGTCCTGTTTGGATTCTCTGATGACTAAAATGGGATTAGTTCACATCTTCATTTTCCAAACAGGATAGCATTATGCAGAAATAGCTACTGAATTCTGGAAGCTGTGTAGATGCAAGTAAATGCTATATCTAAACTAATTAAACCTATTACTCAGCAGAGGCAGTTATCCCAGACACAAAAGAACATCAATGTTTTCAGATGAGGAATAAAAGTTCTTCAAAGATTTCAGGTTACCTTCTGCACAGTGCTGTATTATCGATTTCAGCCAGATTAGATTCAAAAACACCAGCAATTTCTTCCATTTACTGCTTTTTCCACCCCAAGATAAAGCAAAGCCAAGGTTCACCTAAGTATACTCTTGAAGATGTGAAAACATGCAATTAAAAGAGTCTAAAATTTCCTGCCTACCTTGTTAACAAACCCCCTGTTTTGAAATTGAAAAAAAGAGCCAGTAGGAATAGGCATAGTCAAGCTGATCCTTAGCTTGCTCTCAGTTCTTTTTTCACCCTATGTTCAATGCGTAGAGAGTAATTTGATAGGTCACTTTTTATTTCTTAGTGACTTTACATTTCCAAGAATTTTAAGAAACAAGACCAGTTTGTTGTGAAAATATAAGTTGTGTTGCATAGTAAGAACACTGAATGGGAATATCTAGGTAGAATTGCCTCATTTGCTTTATTCTTTTTAAATGTTGATAAACACATGCCTAATGATTCAAAGACCATGAATCTTCTCAGTAACCACAACCTTTTCAGCATCCCTGTAAGTACAGTTGTTTTCAAAATAAGAGATCATGGAATAAACTTTGGGCAGGAGGACAAACCTATAAACAATTCAGACAGCTCTTTATACAAAGATTGGTTGGAATATCAAACAAACTGCCAAAAGTTATGCAGCCAGCAGTTAAAGTGACTTGTGTACATTAGTTCAAGAAAAACTTGGATTATGCTTTGGAAAAGGAAATACTACAGTTCAGCAGCCACTAACTTCTTTTCCACTTTTTTTTGGTGTTGGGATTATGGTTAGAATGTTTCACATAGTTAAACATACTACAATTAGCAAACTTTCTTCTTTCATTTTCTGTAATCTGCAAGGAAGTTTCCCATGGTTGTACAAGATTGACCGCTGGGTTCCCTTTGCAAGACCACGTTTATATCTTTACTTGCTGAAGTAAACATCTCTCTTTTTTTGGCTTAAGAATGCCTAGCAGCAGTTTAAAAAGAAATTTAAGCGTGAAAAAATAGATGAGGCAAACAAGATAAAATAAGACATCTTAACAAGTACACAGATGACTAGAGAATTCAATAGATACCTGGAGAACAGAAATTGAAATGAAAAACATCTTTTACATGTTTCTGTCATGTCCGACCCTTTTGTGGTCATCAGGACTTGTTACACAGCAGGAAAAACAATCAGATACTGGAGAAAGTTCAGGGAAAGGCAAAACAACATGAAAAGTGAAATGCAAATTCATTTTTCACCAAACTATTGTGTCATAACAAAGCTGATAAAAACATTGTTTTCATTGGAGGAAAAGTGATTGCTACAGTTTGCCAGAAAACTAAAGAACCAAGATAATCACCAAGACTGAACACAGGAAAGAAGCAAAAAAAGAGAGAACAAGAAAGGTTACATGAAGCTTCAAACATTTCATTGGGAAAGGAAAAAATAAGAAGGCTCAAGGATTGTTGGTATCACTAAACTCCCTTCAGAAAAAAAATCATCCAGTCCCTCTCCTTTCCAATCCATGCTTGTTTCCTGTGTCACATCTCCTAATAGACTGTTCAGCATATTTTTAAAGTTCTCAAAGGATCAGCTTTCTACTTTCTCCCCTTCAAAGATGCTTTTGTGACTTAGGAACAACTAGAAATGATATAGCTATGAGCTGACAGGTAAAGTAATATGGCTGATCAACATGGACAATGTGTTAACTACTACTGACCACCTCATCAGGAAGAAGTAGATGAGGCCTGCTTCAGAAAACTTGTTTCTCACTAGGAGCTTTAACCACCCCAGTATCTGCTGGAGGAAAAAAAAAAAAAAAACACAACAAAATCATCACAGCAGGGTACAAACAACCCTGGAGGTTTCTGAAGTGCACTAAAGATAAATTCCTGACTGAGGTGTTTGAGGAGCCAGTGAAGGTAGGTATTCAACTGGACCTCACATTTGCAAACAAGAAAGTGATCAGAGACATGAAGGCTGGGGGGAAGCCTTGATTTTAGTGACCATGAGATGGTAGAGTAAAAAGGTAAAACTCATGAAATTTAAAAGCTCATATGTTTCGAAATTCTTTTGCTTTGCTCAAAATTCTGTAAAAAGAAGGATGAATATGAAGAAAGTAGAACCCTTGATCTACACCCACACCAATTAGTAAATAACCTAGAATCAGAAAAGGACGAAGACTGTCATGTAGCTGTAGTGATATATCAGTAGATGATGTTCCACATGCTGGAGGTAAAATCTGTGAGGTTTAAATTGAGACACAGTAGACTGACTAGAAAGCTTTTGTTTTCTTGATCCAAGCACTTATCATAATTTTAAACTAACATCTGAAGTTCATCCTTTGTAATGATAAATTATGGCTGGATGAAACTTGTCTGGCCATGTCCTTTATCTCTTAGTCACATTCCCTTGGTCTTTGAGGAAGAAGTAGACAAATTAGGAAGTCCTCTGTCAAAATGGTTTACAAGAAAGCAGCGTTATTTCTGTAAACAATGGGAAAGGCCAGTTGTTGAATATCTATTCATGAAAGAGGAAAACAAAATGGTGTTATCTGACCAGAAAAAAAAAAAAAATCCAAAATCATCCCAAAGGATCTTCAGAGGTGCCACAAATAATAGTTGGGATACTCTGGTATGAGGTAAGAAAATGATACACTGAAATCCCAAAGAGTAAAAAAAAAAAAAAAAACCACACTCACTCAGGATACTACTAGAAACAAAGGTCATGGAGAAAGATAGCATTTCTAAAGGAGAAAGCCTGAGATAATATCTGAAAGCAGTGCTACTGACAAGGGAGAAAAGAATCCTGTATGTATTTATTATTGCCAAATAGACTGAAAAAAACCCCACATCATCACTGCTACGGCATTTTTTTTCACTAGATCTAGAGGACAGCAGCAGTGGAATCTGCTGTTTGTGTTAAAGTGTCAGGTAGTGAAAGACGACAGACATAGAAACATCTACTTTCAGAAGCCACTTGAAAACTAAATATGCAATAGCCTGTGAAAAACATCAGTTGAAAAAGCTTCTGTCCACCCATCACATAGAGAGACGACACTTAAGGAAAACGTAGGTAAGATCACAGCTCGTTTTTCTCTTGGAACACTCATTACCCCAAATCTAAACTGAAACTTAAGGGTAAGTTTAGTAAGAGACATATATGACAGAAGCAAGCAGGGTGATACACCACTGCTGAACAGATGGTACAACCTGCTGTTCCATAATCAATAAAAACTGAACCAGAAACCACGCTTAGCATGGGAACTCTTTCTGAATACAAACAAATTCTTTCCTGGGAATTTTCAGCTCTCCCATTCATAGAATCTAAGGCCTTGCAATTAGTCAGAGAGCTGTCTATTCTACACCAGCAAGGCTATTCCAGCACAGTGCCTCCCTGCTCATTGCACAGAGGAACTCAAGCTTTCCTGTACATCTTGTCACACCACATCTCATCTCATTATACATGACTGGTTTAACATCAAAACCTTACAGGTGGACTAGTGAGTCCAACACAGTGTCATGGTGACACAACACTAATCTGTACCTACACCTTTAGTGAAAGCAGAGGAAGAGTTCACATTTTAGTTCTTAAGAAGGCTAATGCAAGCAAACACACAACACCTGACATTTTTCAACTTCTGTATTGGATACTTGGCATAGCTAGCTTCATCTACAGATCAAATGGCATATCAAAGAAATTCTACATTGCATGTGACAAAAAGAGGCTGGATATGAGACTCCTGCCTCTCCTATATCCTGAAGTTCATGCTCAAATCCAGTTGTTAAAGAAATTCTGCCCTTCCTACCAATGTAATGCAAGACAATAATTTTATATCAAGAAAACAATGACTCCAAAATAGTCACTTTGTTGCTTAATCAAGGTGACTTAAGAAGAAAGTAGAAGGGAAGGAGGAAGAAATTAAATATGCCCAAAATAACTGCAAACCAGATTTTAAATAAATTGAAAATCCCAATTGTATTATCAAAACAATGGCTTGTAAGAAACATCAATGTAATGGTTCTTTCTTATTTTATTAAAGAATTTTTTTAAACATTTTAGCCTCTGTTAGTCTCAGCTCATTCCTGAACTATCAACCATTATTTATGCAGATGATTTAATGAATGTTTTCTTTTTTTCTTTTGTCTGTTTGGGGCGGGGGGTGGGGGGGAGTCGTTTTGTTTTGTTTTAAGGAACTTTAAAAACTCAAATCTTCAATTTGTTAAATCATCCATGTTTTCCTGCTTAAAAGCATTTACAGATGAGTAAAACTTACAGATTTAGGTATTTGCCAAGGAGTGGGAAGGCAGGTGGGAGAAATCTATGAGCATGTGCTGCTGTCCTCAAGTGTTTCCTTGAAATCCACAGATTCCCTGTAGTGTTCCAGAACAAGATCAGTGAGCCAAATCTTAAAACTTCTCTTGCATATAGAGGCTCTCTTATCTAATTCCCATAGAAGAATTCATGTTTCTGAGATCTGGGAAAGGAATTCAACTTCACAAGAGCTTTGTTATATTCCTCAGGTTAAAATGACAGAGGAAGAGTTCTGCCTATCATTGCACTTTGAATTCACTGGCAAGAAAATAATATCTTGAACTACATTGCTCTCTGAATATTTTGCTCAATTAAAGACTGCAAAATTTGGCTCAAATCAACCATCTTCAAATTCCTGTCTCCTGCAGCTGGAATGCAGTGAAGCCACCAGAATTGAGACCAAGCTAAATATTTTAACTGAGCAAGATACATTCTGGTTTTGTGCTCCAAGCTACATGGAAGTCTATATTATGAAATGGGATTATAGGATTAGAGTAGGTTTGCCTTTGGCATCTGGAAAGTGAGGCAACTGGCTTCAGTATAGGAATTCCCCAGCTAACATAGGTCATGTGGGTCAGACCAATTTCCATGCCACTGCAGGACAAACATCCACATTTAAATGCCATATGGTTGCTGCCTGACTGTAAATGATCTATTAATAGTTCATTACCATGAATTTAACATTCAGGATAAAATAATCAAAATCTTGGGTACAATGTAATCTGTATTAAAATCAGAAATTGCCCTCTCTGGTGACTATTTCCAATTGCCTTGGATGAAACATATGATTATTAAAGCCTTTTTTATAGTTTTTAAACTGAATACAAACTAGAAAAGGAAATTCAAGGTTCTTGAAAGACATGAAGGCTCACTTATACAAAGAAGCTAATTTGATTAAGGTAGAGTACGAATTTAAATTTAAATCTTTCTGATTAACCCCTGATGGGATAGCTTCTGGTATCACTTGTCTTTCACAGTCTTACCTCAGACTGTGCAGGAAGTTGTGTTCTCTTTCATAAACCCCTTTACATTTATCCAAGCATCATTTTTGGCCCTTTCAGTAATACCACTAGAGGTGATGCTCATGCTTAATTAGTTATATTTTTATTCTGAATTTATTATTTAATAATACTTCATACAGAGTTCTACCTTCAAAGCATAGCAACATTTGTCATATTTAGATATGATCTTTATTTACCTCTGTTGATCCATATTGTTCAGATGCATTTATCAAGCCTTAGGGTTGTACCTTTTAAGCTTTGTAGTATCTGTTCACTTTCCTTTCTTCTGCTTGAAAGAGAAAGGCAGGCATCAGAGCAGATATTTTTATGAAGTATTTATTACAAAGAGATACTTGTGCCAGCTGCTCTCCTAAACAACTGAAAATAGGCTCAATTTCTATAAAATACCAGCATTCACAACAGCAAAAATACAATAAGCTGAGGCTGCCTATAACCCTGCAGAGCAGACTCAGCAGGCACTTTGTCACATGTGACACATTAGTAAAGTTCTGTTTCTAAAGATTAAAGTCTGATGGCAATTTGTATCACCCAATTTATTCTAGCATGACTTGATATACCACAGAACTACTTGACCCATCTCCGCAACATTATGCATGCTGAGCATTACAGATTGCATTAATCCCTCTTTTTTGAAAACAAGATGAGAACACCACATATTCATGGATGTGGACATAGCAATTGTTTCATACTGCCACACTTCCAAGAAAGGTGGAAGCAGAGAGGACTATTTCATTTTAAAAGACCAGAAGATGTGGCCAAAGATGGGATTTTTAACACCTTAATCAAGCATATTGATAGGAGATCCCCAAGACTTGATCAAGCAATTAAATTTACTCCTCCATTTGGCTAGTGGAATAAAATCAAAAACATTTCTCTTCGACCATCTGATGTCTTCAGCAGAAAGAAGCCATGAAGAGAGGCCTCTTTGGAGAGACCTGGAAGTCAAACCAGAATAACAGAAGATGGAAATGGAAGCAAGAGGTAATGGATTTGTAGGGGGTTTTGCCAAAGCTGAAATCAGCAAACCTAGTGGGATCTTCCATTAAGATAGACCAGTTCCAGTCTGATATTACTTAAGTTACCATTAATAAAGAGTAATTCAATCACTTCCAATAAAAACACCTGCCTATGATCGACAGGGATCAAGACAAATCAGGGACAGGCAACATGCTAAAAAGAAATCTTACAACTACTTTTAATTGCTTAAGTTCTTCAACTCTTGTATGGATAGGCTATGTGGTTATTATTGTAACAAAAGACAGTACATATCTCTAATCAATAACAAATGAAATTGGAAATCCTATTATATTACAGCAAGTGAGAGGCTTCCATTTGGGATGACAATGAATATTGCTTTGTCAATTCCATACTACTAGTACATACATCACAAGGCGATGGTAACATCTAGATTTGAAGTCCAAAAACAGGTGAAGATAGCAGGACAATTAGTTTATGACTACCACATTACCTTAGAAAAGGAAAAGGAAGCTCAATGTTCATATCCACAAGACAACAGCACTGTAGAGCACGTGCATTAGCAGAAGACTGGGTTCTCAGCAACCTAACCAGCCTCAGTAGTGCAGAGAGTCTCCACACAGGATATTTGAATCACTCCCTTGGATTTAGGTACCCAGATCCTGCCTAAGACTTTCTTTAGGCATCTAAGTACTTTTTTGGATCTCACTCTAAATTCTTACTTATCATAGAACCTTTTCCAAAAAATCCATTAATTTCTCCAGCAATTACCAGAAGACCATGAGATTATTTCCCTAATCTACAAAATAAAGTATTAAATTACTTTTCTGGTTTTAAATGAGTTATGAAAGAAAACAACTGCAAAACAAACCCAAAATATTGAGTTGTGTGATTAAATGACTTTATAACAATATATATGTAGTGACTGAGACTAACACGGAAGATTATAAAAATCTACTGCTTAATTGTTAGCAACAAATGTATAAATACAATTCATTAACCAGTTATGCACACATCTCACTTGTCCACACCAAGCAACAGAAACCCTGCCTAAAACTCCCAAGCTTTGCATGTCTTCCACGCTACTGGGAGATTACCCAGCATCTGTGTGAAAACACATTCCCTCTGCAAGGGAACACAGGATTAAATAAATACTGTACGATCTAGAAACAGCAGGACATCTAATCCAGGCAAGTATAATGACTTCGTTGTGTTTTCTTGGGAAAGAAAAAAATACTCTTCCCTCCTTTCAGAACAATCCAAGATGGAGATAACCAGTATCATTTCACAAGGCTGGTGTAATGATCATAAAAAGAACTAAAAATAGTAAGAGCTGCAGGCTAATTTTAATTAAAGCTGTACGTTGAAATGAGAAGGAATCCATACCTGCATGGCTTAATCAAGCTATTCTGCCCTTCTTTTTGCTAAGTAAAATAAAAGAACTCAAAAGGAAATTGTAACTCAACACCCTTACAGGAAGTATCTTTTATTCCTTCTGGCAGACTTTTAGTATTCAAGCTGAAAGATGTGGGTTCTACTTTCATCTTCTTTCGATTTACATAATGATCCTGTTTGTGTTGAGCCCAGCTTCTCTATGAGCTCAGTATACTGTCAACAACAACAGGACTTTCAGCTGGGCTTTGTGGATGCCAATGCTGAATTGCAATTGAATTCATACAGCTCTGAAGTTTGTCTGAACCACAACCTCCAGATTCGTGACCAAACTTAGGATGAAATTAGACCTGTGTTCTGTCCCAGAGCCATTCTTCTACATGGTGGTTTAATTTACTTCAAGCTCCAAGGATAATGTCCCATAGGAGGGACAGATTTCATTTCTCTCAACAAAAACATACTACTGGGAGAGACATTCCCCTTGGAGTTGAAAAAGGATATAGACAATATCAGCCCATGTTTGACCTTTTCAAAGCAACTGAGGTATCCGAGTGTGTCAACTCTCTAACCAAAAAATTAAATCCCGATTTAGTATTGCGTTAGTATTTTGCGTTGGTATTCTAACTAAAAGGACACATAAAAGGTAAAACTCAGACCAGGAAAAAGAAAGGCTACATACAAGATCTGTTAAAAAAGTGTCCTCTTAGAGGCATTATCTGTCATGGTTTAGACTCCTCAAGGTAAAGTCCTGTAATTGCAGAAAACATCTGGAAAAATACCACAAACCAGGGAAATGCATGAAGTAGCTCTTGAAAACATACAGTATAGACCTTAGAAACTATGGCCATAACTAACTGCTAACATCGCTAAACTTTTGCTTCTACAACAGAAGGCTTGCAATGACTCCCTTACTCTCAAAACACTTAAAAGTCCCATCAGTAGACTACCAGCATTCTAAAGAATATCACCATTGTAATTTAACCTAGTGTCAAAGAAGTGGCAGACTTCACTGTGATATTATCAAGGGAATGGAGCATCTACCCTATGAGGACAGGCTGAGAGAGCTGGGTCTCTTTAGCATGGAGAAGAGGAGACTGAGGGGGGACCTCAAATATGTTAAGGGCCAGTGTCAGGAAGAAGAAGCCAGGCTCTTCTCAATGTCATCCAATGTTAGGACAAGAGGCAATTGGAGCAAGTGTTGTGGCATAGGAGGTTTAGTGTTAATGTGAGGAAGAACTTCTTCACAGTAAGGGTGACAGAACACTGGAACAGGCTGCCTCAGGGGGTTGTGGAGTCTCCTACTCTGGATACATTCAAGACCTGCCTGGACTTGTTTCTGTGTGACCTTATCTAAGGTGTCCTACTTTGGCAGGGGGGTTGGACTTGATGATCTTTCAACTTCCAACCCCTAACATTCTATGATTCTATGATTAATAGCTGTGGCTACATGTCAAAGGAGGAACCCAAAATACCATTTAAGAGCAGGTGCAAATGGAGTTCTATGTTCTTCCAGATTGTGGCACCCAAATACAAAATAGCTCTCATGTTGCTCTTTTGCTGAAGTTAGTTTCAAGCACAGCTTCAATTTATGTATGTCTTTCTCTGAGTTTGGGACCACCTCCCATAGAACTCAATAGCACCAAGAACTTGACCTTCAAAATTAAAAGGTTTATTTCTTACATTACAAAAAGCTTCAATTGTCATGGGATGTTCATATCCATGTCAAACCAAAGGTGTTATACCCATTCCACATCCAGCTCTGACACATCTCTAACATGCTGTGTTTACTCAGCTTCTAAAGTGTATTACTTTAAGATGAAGTGTGGGGGGGAAGTAGATGAACAGGACAGGTCAGGCTAAATTAAGATCACAAAACAAGACCATATTTTCAGCAACTAGCTGATCTCCTATGAAACAGGATTTCAAACTTTCTTTGGAATCCTTAATAAACAAATTCCCAGAAGCTTTCCTTGTATGATGATAGTCAACTTTCCTTTTTTTAATGATTCTTCAGAAAGGGACAAACTGATTCCTTACAGAGATAGTGTTTATCTACTGGGATTTTGTAAACAAATCGATCCAGATGTTTTGCTTTAGAACTCTCCAGACATAGTAAATTATTCCTTACTACATCAACACTTCATTTCCTCTATTTGCAGCTAACAACACAACAGAACACTTTTCAAAAGAAATAACTGAAATATTGTATTAGCATTAACAAGATCATTTGGACACTTTCTTAAATAAAATGTCCTCGAAGTATGAATGTATTTGGTGTCATAACAGTTTCCAGAAAGGATCAAAATCAAATATACAAAGAATGTATTTGGATCCTTCTCCTAAACCACCAAAAATTTATCAAAGAAATCTTAAGAATTTAATTTTCTTTTCCTTTGTTACATGATTTGCCACATTTATATTTAAAAAACCCTAGACACGTGGAATGGTAGTGGATTCCAAAGTCTAAGATAAAAACTCAGACAACCAGCCTATCCCATTAGGATCAAACTAAAGGAAGATAAAGTAAGAGAGGGAATAATTCTATGGACTAGATAAAAAGATATTTAACAATAACTGAAAACCTAGGGACACATACATTCAAAAATTAATGAGGAATAAAGAAATCTGCTCCTTGTATTTCTTAGTGGCATGCACAATAAGCTATTCTTCAGAAATGCATATGTAGATTTTTAATTTAAATCTTGTAAAACTGACAGTAAAAAGTGTTAATTTACTTTAAAGATAAGGGACTTTCAGAAATAACAAGACAAATATTACCTTTTCAAAAGACCAACAACAAATACATACCCCAGCTGAATCTACTGTATCAAAAGACATTTTAGCTGATTTCCTTAACTTTCTTTAGATTTTTCTTCTAGTTTACACTGATGTGACCATTTTCTCCACAGCATTGAAATAATCTTTCCTAATTACAGGCTTTTTGAAGGTCACTTGCTGACAAATATAGCAACCAGCTTTCCATTCTATGCTTTCTGAATCACAGAATATTTGCTTTAAAATGAAATCATTGGTAGCTTTCCAGTTACTATAAGGACGGCAGGATCAACTGAGTGCACAGCAACAGATTATGAAGCAGGTGGCTTGAGGCTAAATCTAAACAGTTTCCTCACATAGCTTTGTAAAGTGGGGTGCAGATAACTCCTAATGAGTGTTAAGGGCTGTCTGGTCACTTAGTTGTATACGAGGTCTAGACAGGTCAAGGTCTAAGGATCAGAGCTTCTAATTACATTCTATTAAATACTCGTTAGTTGTAAAAGATGTCACCAGAAAACCCATCAGAATTATAGTGTCTAATTATTAAACAATAATGCCCTTAGAAGACCCACAGGGACTTGAAAAATGATAAGATACTGAAAGAGAAAAAGAGAGAGCCAAAAAAGAGGTTAATCTGAGGACACAGCTGAAAATTGAGGTCATTGTTCTATATCACATTCCCCATGTAAAAAAGGAATTTGAAACTCATCGTCTATTGAATCAGTCTGTATTTGGCAGCATCACTTCAAATGTTGAGTTAAACCATTTAGGAGACAGATTTGGAAAGCCTTTCACTGCAAAATGAGCAAATAATGAAATACACTTATTTCATAACCTGTATTTGTTACAAACACAACTCACTGAGCTGTTGCTCGTTCCCTAAAAGCTAATAAAAAGGAGAGATTAATAACTAAAGCCAGCTTTTTTTTTTTTTTACTTCCTTTAAATAAAAGCCTCATTTAAGAGCTCTTGTGCTTTGGTTATACTCTGCTGTGTTGCTGACTGGCAGGGCAGCATTTAGCAATGCAACCCCCTGAAGACCATTGCTGTGCCATTTTCTCCCAGTACTCCTACTAGGAGAATACACTAAACTAGACAGCTAAAAAGAGGAAAGCATCTGATAGGCTTTCAATACTTCAATGCCATGTTTTAAACCAGCAACAACCCAACAGGATAGGAAAGAAGTAACAGGATCAAGCTTCGGCTAGCAAAAAGGGCCACCCACATTTACACAGCCAAGAATGCTAGCACTCAACTGGGTTATAAGAAAAGGTAATGTTTATGTCTCAGGACAAGAAATGCTAGTATGCAGAGCTAAGGAATGATCTTGCCCAGCTGGAAAGATGATCTCAGGAGCCAGAAATATGGTCCCCATGGTCAAGAGACAGATTCCTGAGGTTCTCTTTAAAGGCAGAACAGCAGTACTGGAACACCACCAAAAGTACTGTGACATTTCTCTTCTTTCTCTTCGAGCACCCCAAAACATGGCACTGTCCAGACCTCCTGGACCTATAAAACATTTTTGAAAATGAAAGACTAGGTTTTATCATGAACTCCCTGGTGCTTCTCAGCCCCCTGACAGCCCTCGAATTACCTGGACTGAAGCCTTCCTTGCAGTATCTTGGCTCTGCTGTTTCCAGTCTGCCTGGAACCAATTAATGCATTAGCACAAAAAATGAAAAAGGAATTAATCATCCTTTTCTGAACCTCAAAAGATTCAAGTTTTGGCCAGGCCTTTATGGAGATGGGGTAAGAACTGAACCGAGTTACCCCTTCCTTGCTGATTTATTTCACTTACCAGATGGCACTCTCAACCCAACGAGTTGTGGGGCTACATGTATCAGGCTTGCTTCCCTCAAGTCTACCCTCTGTAGCACCCTGGCAGAAGATGAAAAAGGCCACCACCTTCTGTCCACACTCTCCCCCTCTCCTTCTCAGGACACAAACTGTCCAGTACAAGGTGACAAGGAACCCCACTTTGTCATCTCATCTTTTATGGAATTTTTTGTCGCTAAACTTCAACATATCAATGCCAACAGTAACTCACCACCTTTTTATCTCACTCATACATTGATTACCTTTCTTCTGCCACCCAGGTGAATCTCAGAACCTCAAACATCTTCAGATTCCTATAATCCCATCTACCAAAAAAAAACCCACAAACCCCACCTTTTTGTCCAATTCCCTTCCCCTGCCACAGTTAACCCACTCATCTCTCAGATGTGATGTGGTGCTTCCTCGTCCCTGGAACTCATAACTACTCTTGCCCTGCCAATCCTCCACCAACCCCTCCCACATGCTTAGGGCATCTGGAAGCACATAGTAGGGCTAAAAGAGTCCTTGCCCTCAATCTGAGAATATCCTCACTTCTGATAAGCTTTTGCCTCCTCCTCCCTTTTGTTTCTCACCCTTGATAAGCAGGAATCAAGACTGCAGGGAAAGCCTGTAAGAGCAACTCACATCAGCAGTACACCAAATGCTGCCTCTACTCTGCAGTATCAATATGTAGATGCTCCTCAGGGCCAGCATCATTTAATAAACTCACTATGTGTCTGTAGCAAACAGATAGCAACATGGGCATGGTAGGATGGGGCTCAGCCTCACCTGGTGCCAGGAAGAGGTATGTCAACCTCAATAACTCAGCCACTCTGTGGGCCTCTATGTCCTGCAACCTCAGAACTACAAGATGGGCCTGATCCCAAATACACCTTCTCATTTCTTGTCCCTTTATGAGATTTCCATTCCTGTCCCAAAACACTCCTGTATTTATTTTTTTACCCTTAAAAACACAAGGACTGGCTTTTCAAAATGCCAGTTAAACAAGAACTGAGGGGAAATGACATCAGGAGTAAAATGGAGAGCTCAATCTTCTGCCTCACTAATTAGAATTTATGTACTGGAAAAATCCAACTCCTGGCACTGGTGAGTTAATAAAGAAATGAAAAAATGTCTGGAAAATTGGAAAAACTGGTATAATTGTCTAAGAAAACTTGCACATCTGGTCATTTCCCCACACATTGTTATTAGCACCACAATTATTTCAGCAGGAGGCAAGCTGGGAAGAAGTAATGCAGGACCAATGAAGAAAGGCAGTAGCAGGATAACCTACCATTCAGACACCAACTCCTGAGAGAAAGCAGACCTGCTGCTAAACAAGGAAGTCTACTTTAAGATGCACATCTTTAAACTGTGATTTATAGTGTTTAAACTGGAGATAGTTAAATCCACTAGGGGTACCACAACTGCAAAATTACCCAGCTCCTTCTGTGCAGTCATTTACATTGGTACATAAATTGCTAATATTGTGATATTTACATGCTTTCTCTAGTGGTAGGAAGGGAAACATGAGGTGCAAGGCAAGAGAAAATAGGTCTCCAGACAGCAATTCATACAGCATGCACATGTACATGAAAAGGATTCTCTTGCGTGCCCTTGAGATTCAAATGCTCACCATAAAGATTTCCTAGAGCATATCAGTGAATCTGGGAAGCTACTTATCCTTTTCATAATTGTTTTTATGACAAAGGCAAGAAAAAAATATCCCAGGAAGAATGCCAGTTAACAGTTGCACTTCGTCGAGTCTCCTTTGAGTTTTTTGCTTTTATATTTTTACATAGTGATATTTCATTATATGAAAATTTTGACAGTTTAATGAAGTTCTCCTGCTTCTGCAGTGTAATCCTTCAAGAATCTTATGCAGAATAAGCCTCTTGCCAGCATATTGATTATTAAGACTTTTTTTTTTTAATTGTGCATAAAAATCACGCATGCTTCACAAGTATGTTAATCTGCATTGTAGCTAAATTGGACAATGCCCAGTAAGAGGGCTAGACACTTCAGTGCTAGGCAGTATAACACCTATCTTTCAGTATCCTAGATCCCTCAGGAAATTTCAAAAAGGGAATGGAGTGCCAGGCTTTCTATTCAATTCACAGGGTAAGTAAGTACCTCAGAATTTAATCCAAAGCAGCCAACACACCATGCAAGCACCTGATGGCAACCATCTAGAACTGGCCATAGGCAAACATTAAGAAGGAGAATATGCCTTAAATCCCGCTCATTCACAGAATTAGTTTGATTTTTAGGGTATCTGGAGCCCAGAAGCCTCTACTTACATTCCATATCTGTCTCGGGGGGGGGGAAACAAACAAACAAGAAAAAAAAACAACAAAAACCATGGTTCACACTTTTCTGTTAAAAGCAAGCTGGGAAAGCAGATGGATTCCTGTCTTCATGTAATCACCCAGTGATTGCCCAGTAAAAGATCTCTCTTCTTCCCTTAGGCTGAAGGGAGCTCAAAGTTGTATTGCCAAAGAAAGTTTTTCTGCTAACAAGTATGTTCAATGCCACAAGCACAGTCAAGAAGCTCTGGGCCCAAAACAGACTTCAAAAGCTTCACAGCAAGGTCCATCAGTAGCCTTACTTGGAAGACGACATCCCTTTTTCCCCCTTCTACCAGAATTTTTCCTGTACCATATCAAGCAGCAATGTCATGCAAAATGCACAATATGTCCTGGGAGCAGAGAAAAGAGGCCGGTATCTTTATGTAATCTGAGTATCCAAGAACTCCTTTTTCCTCACTTGCAAGTATATAAAGCAGCAGGCTGGATGGAAACCCTTGCAGTGGTTTTCAGAAAAATCAGCCACTCCGTTGTTTTGTGAAACGATTCTCTCAGCACATGGACATCCCTGATAGATAAGTCCACACTGAAATTCACAAACCTGCCAGCTTTGCCCTTTCCAACACTGGTGTATCATCTACCTCTTTAAAGAGCTTCTTACACGTCTTCTGACATTATTCAAACACCAACCACATTATTTCAAAGTAATTTTTTGCTACATCAACACATTTGATTTTATCACTTGAAATTAGCAAAGCATCCTTCCCTATGCCAAAGAAGAGATCAACAAAACCCAACCACATTAATTTCAACCATGTCAAAAATTGCACTTTGCCCTGCATTACCATGCCCATTCTCATCCACAACTGATTATCTGACAAGATTTCCAAAACTGATCATTGATATGCTCTTCCTCAGAGATGAAGCTGACAATACTTTTTTATTTACTAGCCCTTTTGGTAATCTGTGAAAAGACAACAGTTTTCAAGGACAAGATACTGGTCTCTAGATGTTGGGGGTTTTTATTTCTGTCACTAAAATCAAACCGGAATATCTAATGGTCACCATTTTAAAACAATTGCTTTTCCCCATTAATATAATTTGTTTACTCTTTGTACTTCAGGTACCAGAGGCTAATAAGGCTCTGTCACCTTTACACAAAAGGAAATACCACTTCTCTGACACAAAGGAAGAATAATCTGCAAAGAATTTTGCATACTTGTATCTCAGAACACTTTGACAGAAGAAATAGTGTAAGTGTTCTCGTCCATGCTTTACCTGACAAGGAAGTGAAGTACAAAAGGGTCATAGGGCATGTTAAACACATAGCTGGAAGCAGAAAGAACCATTCCTCTCTAAACATTAGCCCTCTTTGTCTATTCTTTTTCCCTTAATTTTCACTTTGTATTAGGAAGTCTATTGTCAATGACTATCATGATTGACCACATGATACTAGAATCAAGAGAGGGAAAACTAAACAACTGGAGAAAAGAAACTGCAAAGTGAGACTATTCTAAAGTCTTTTTTGTTGCTGTTGTTGTTTTAAATTACTCTATTTTCTGCAACTAACAAAGGCTTTGATTAAGATTCTTTGTTAAAGAATCAACATTTCACTCCTGCTGTTCTGTTGAGAAAAATCAATACTTATCCTCCGAGATATCCAGGAAATCACTGGAAAAAACATAACAAAACAGACTTGGCATTAAACTTCTATGTTAAAAAAACAGTCTTTATAGAACATGAAGCAGCAAAAAAACATCAAACATTTACATTCTTTCAGATCTGCCTAAAATCATTAAGCTGGAACTGGAATCCATGGAAAGAGTTGTGTTTTGACCTTTTTTTGGTTTGGGCTAATTTTAAGAGCTAAAAAATATTTCAAGGTTTACACTTGCCTTGGAGCCTCATTGCCAGTTTTTGTGGGTTTACAACCACAGTCTAACTGCTTTTTCTTTTTTTTCCTCTCCCCCCCTCCATTTTTATTTTGAGAGGGTGGAGTTGTTTGTTTTTCTAAAGAATTTCTCTTTTGCATTGTCCTGTACGATATACACACACTAAACAGGGGAAACTAACACCAAAGGGCATGCAGAGAAACTGCCTGTTCAAACTAAATGGCATTTTCCCTTCTTCATCACCAAAGTACAAAGGCTTTACCCAACCCCTCCAGTAGTTTGTTTTCTAGCCCATCGGCTAAGACAGTGGCTCTGCCTAGTGGAAGGGAGGTAAGGACAGTCAAACTCCACCTTTGGGCAGGGCATGCTCTGCCCAGTAGCAAAGGATTTTGCATTCCTGTATTTCCAGTGCCATTATGCCTGGGACAAGCAGCCTTCAGGTGTTCAGCCCTGTCTCTCATGGAGCCCACAAAGAGCTAACAAGACAAACAAAGGGCTTCTTAGGAGGACTCCAACTACATACTGTGAAATAAGAGAGGTGTCTATAACCATTAGGATATTTTGTGGGCTGCCACGCTGAAGTCAGAAGCGCTGCAAGGCTGGCCTCTTGGACATGCAAAGTGATAAACTCTTCTTGGCCACCCACACCAACACAGAGTCCAGACTTAAGTATAGACTGTGTTCTTGTCTGCAGAGATTCTTCGGTAAGATGCAGATGGAATGACCATACACCTGTCCAGTAATCTTTTATGTCACATCCAGTCTTGTTTTCCCATATTGGGGGAGATTTAGATTGAATATTCGGAAGAGCTTCTTTACCCAGAGGGTGGTGGAGCACTGGAACAGGCTCCCCAGGGAGGCTGTCATGGCCCCTACTCTCACAGAGTTTAAGAAGCAATTGGACAAGGCACTTAGGCACATGGTGTGACTATGGAGTGGTCCTGTGCCTAAACAGGAGTTGGACTAGATGATCCTAATGGGTCCCTTGCAACTCTGGCTATTCTGTGATTACTTCTGCTGCAACATTGCCAAGAAGGAATTCTATCTAAAATGCATCTACATGCACAAGACAAACAGGCTAAAGGCAAAAAGAGTATTGGTTCCTTCCGCCTTTCATTTCATTTGCACTCAGGCTAGTAATACAGGTACATGATGTCTAGTATGAAGGAGAAAGTGTATATCATCATTAGAAGTATTTTGTCCACTATTGGCTGGTACTGAGCAAAATCAAAGATATTTCCGTATGTACAAGCCTTCTCCAGATCCAACTTGAAAAGCTTTACTCTAAGGGCAGTCAAGGGAAAGCCAGGTTCTGACAGTGACACTGAGCTCCTCAATCTATTGTCCTGGGTAGTTAGAATACATACAAGTTTTATTCTTAAAACCTTTGTGAAGAAATAGAAGTTTGTGGTTTTTCTGATTGCTGCAGACCCCTGCTAATTTGTCATACTGTGATTTATGTTATGGTGAGGGGAAAGAGCACATTCTTTGCTGATTTTTATGCTTATGATTTTGTAACCTTGTGTGAAGTTTTAAATAAAGAACAGCTTCTTAACAGTAGCTTGAAATAAACAATGAGCTTCTCCCTGGCCTGCATACAGTATTTCTTGGGTTTGGTGGTGGCTTTTGGCAAGGGGAGGGGGGTGAAATCAAAATGTTTCCCTCTGACATTTTTCTTTCACACTGCTAGAAAATTTAGTCTTACATGCCAAACATCCCCAAGGTTGCAGGGACTATTCCCTTTATTTCCTGACCACCTCAGGGGACCCAAAACAGGTAAAAGGGGAGATAAGACCTAGAAAATAAGGCTTTAGAGATGTATCTGCTTCAGTCACAAGACCTGCCTGGACTCAGAGCTTGCAATCTCTTTGGACTAAGGACCTCCAAGATAAGCATCCTACCCAAAGGCCAGTATATGACAATGTGATTCCATACCACATTGTGTGGATTGCCTGCAATTCAGACTTGCATGACAGTCTGCACTGTTCTCACAAGCAAGATACCACAAGGGAAAATCTGAGTTGTTCTTGGTTTCTAGTGACTAACAAACACAAATAAAGCATTTTACAGTTCATTGGCATATCTTTCCCAATTATTTGACTCTCTAGAGTTTAAAGTAAATTCTGACACTTTCCACTACAGAAGTCATTCAGGCTAATTCGACTAATCTTCACTACATCAGAAACACAACCAGCAGCAGTGTTAGCTTCCCTCTGTATTGTAAGGGCTACTTGGATTTTCACAGCTAACTCTAGGTGGGAATCTCAGAAGAGCAGTTTACAAATAATTAGTTGGTTTAAGACTTGCTTACTTCTTAAGCCCACGAAAAAGTTACTGCTCTAATAAAACCTAAGTGAAAATAAATCAAAGCATCTGTAAAGGAGCTTAAGTTTTACAAGTCTCTTACAAACCAGAAAAGATGCAAAGGCATTGCAAGTCACAGAATCATAGAATGGTTTGGGTTGGAAAGGACCTTAAAGATCACCTAGTTCCAACTCTCCTGTCACAGGACATCTTCCACTAGATCACCTTGCTCAAAGCCCCATCCAACGTGGCCTTCAACACTTCCATGGATGGGGCATCCACAGCATCTCTGGCCAACCTGCTCCAGTGTCTCACCACTGCCACAGTAAAGAATTTCTTCCTAATATCCAATCTAAATCTACTCTCTGTTTAAGGCCATTACCCCTTGTCTTATCACAACAGGCCCTTGGAAAAAAGTCCCTCTCCAGCTTTCCTGTAGTCCCCCTTTAGGTACTGAAAGGCTACTATAAGCCCTTTTTAGCCATGGCTTTTCCTGACCACAGGAAAATACAGCTCAATTTAAGATTCAAGTCCTTGAAAAGGTATACATGTTGTTACATATGATACTGATTGAGAATTTGACTATGCATTTCATGACTGCACGTGGAAACAGTGACTTTATGAATTTTCACCTAAAAATGAAGATTTACTTAAAGTGAAAGGAGCTGTTATGCAGCAGTTTACCCAAAAGGTAAGTTCATTATGACAGCATTGAAAAACTACAGACATTTCAGAAAAGAATCGTACTCGCCCTATTTCTCTCTCCCATCAGCACCCATGCCCGTCCTCTGTAACATCTAGCCATCTGTATTCAAGCTTCTGCTTTGCTCCCTCTCCTCAGAAAGCCAACTTCTCAACTCATCAGCCTTTCTAGCTTGTGCTTTCTGTATATTGTCTCTTCTCAGCATCCTTTGGCCCCTTCTCTTCTCAGTATCTCACCTCCACATTTCTTGTGGAACTGCCTTTGCATTTCAGGCTTCTAAGTCAGTTTTCTCTCAACACTAGAGAGGTTTTATGCCCAGGTGGTGTAAAACCACTAAGCCTGGGCACGGAAGTATCTATTATTTACAAAAACAAAGTTCATCTGCAGGTAACATTCCTATGATAAACTTGGAGTGAAATTGTCAATTCATATTTAAGACTGGGACATTTTTCTAGTTTCACTGAAGTGTAACCTGATTTTGCAACTTACCTTTGTTCTTTTTATGGCACACATTATTCACCAGCCAAACACTAGTGCTCTCCAATCATGCTAAGGATTATCTAACCCTAATTGTACTCATTTTTTAATACATGTTAAATATTTAGTTACCTTTTTTTTTCCAGAATTTCTCCAGCAGCTCCTGCTGCAGCTCTAAGTAGTCTCACTGCATCTTTCCTAGATGTTCTGTGATTTCTGACAGATGTGTCTCAGAACCTACAACTTGATTATCAGAGATACTGTCATTGTGCTTTCATTCTTTCATGATTTTTTTAAAATATATAACCTAAAACCTTTGTGCTAAAGATAGCCCAGATAATAGAAGTGTTCTGTGACATACTTCTCTTTGCCCCTCCAACAGAAGCTGACTTTCCAGGTCAAAGGCCTGAATAGTAGCTACGCAAGATGGTGATCAAGCATGGAAGACATTGGGAAATATTTGAGCGGGAAGTTAAAAAGCTCAAGTTCAGCCATAACAGACTTGTGCTGTTGGCTAATATCACTCAAAATTTTTAGATGCAGACTAACATGTTTGTTATCAGCTCTAGTAGAGGAAAATAGGTGTTAATTGTCTGGAAAAAAATCAGAAGTTAAATTCAACAGTGCATAAGAAATAGATCCTACTAATTTCAGTCTATTAGTTTATAAGACTGTTTTGCCTGCATTTTAAAGTGTGTAACTTCTATTGTTCTTGCCATTGCTACTTTTCTTTCATGACAGTATCAAGAGAAAAATCAAAAAGATGAGTCTGCTGAAAAGAATAGTCAGCAAACTCAGTAAGGGGGATTTTGCAAATGAGAAGTATGGCATAGATTAGCAGAGTTCCACTGATTCTAAGGGAAACCTGCCAAGCTAGGTCCAAGCATCAACTTATTTCTACATTTCCAAATAAGTGGTTTGACCCACAGGTTAACTGATCTTTGTAGTACTCAAAAAATATTGATATCCTAGCTTTTTCTATCTCTGAATATGTACAAGTCACAGAAATGTATTACAGATAAGAGAACAACAAAATAGGTTCTGGAGAAGCCTAACAGTTCCAGAAGCTTTTAAAAGCCTCTGTTCTTTGTTTCTCTCTCCAAAATACCTACCAGCATGTATGGTGAAAACAGGAGCTTCTTACAGTAATGGGCAAAAATGGTGAATCATCTGGGGAAAATTTAGGGTCTTTTTTTCTCCCCCCTTTAACATTTATAGCATCAGAGATCAAAAAGTGCTCCATATAAACAGAAGAGAAGCTATTACAGTACACTTGGTTCTTGTGTTGCTTTCTCTCCAAAGATCTGTAAAGCTAGTATTGCTAGTTTTTCTTGAATTATTGGCATTTTGAAGCTCTTACCTTGTCAATGATCAATAGAGCAATGGGGAACAAAAAAATTGAGATTTTTTTTTCCCCCTGTTGTATATTTAACCAAATTGGTTTCCCTTCACTTTTCTTACATTTACAAGAGTTTACTTAAATAATAGGTTTCTGCTATTCAGCTAATCTAACTGAACAATCAGTTAATTGAAGGCTAAATTTCATTCACCTCTCAGAATTACTGGCCTAGTCCAGAGTATATCATGCAATGGTTTGAGTATTGTGGAAGCAACAGTTGAACTACACATTACCAGACAGATACAAAAAGTTGTCAAAAACATTTACCAAGTGATAAGTATTTTGGCAGGGTGGCTTGCAAGAATGTATGAACAATGTGAAGCTGACACCCCACAATCCTGCATGTTCTACAATTGTCTGAATCTGTGCAAAAAGATTGCAAAATGTACAGATAAGATCACTTTGTACTGATGCTTATTACTGTACAGAATGTAAAGCATCAAAATATCAAGCCTGCTGTCTCCCAGTCACCCAATGTGGATGACCAGTGGTGTTTACTCAAAGACTGCTCTCCCTAAAACTTTAATATATTTGTAAAAGAACTATATGAAAAACACATTCTGATGGCATTATACTTTAAAAGGCTCAAAAACAAATAAATTAATTTAGTATGTTATGAAAGAATTAAACAATACCAACATATTTTTACTATTCCCATGAGGACAACTTTTTTCTTATGGGCCTGCTCTTTGTCTTTTGCCAAAATTCAAGACAGCCCCAGAGACTGGCATGATAAACCTGCTAGTCATTTACATGAGTGACAATTGCCATTTCTGAGCTTACAGCTGGTACAGGCCACCTTCCTAAATAAGTAAAAAAAAGGAGAATACAGACTGACATTTCTTCTGACACCAAGTCCTCTGGGAGTTAAGTACAAACACATTTCCACCTTGTTTTAATACCACTTTAAAAATTAGAAGCAAAGATTTAGTCTTTTTAAAAATATCCTTCCTTAAAATTAAAATTCTTCTGTGTTTGTTCCAGCATTTAAAAGAAGAGCAACTAAAAAAGCATTTAGATCATCCTACACAATTTTAAAGGGGTTTGTTCCACAGGTTCATGCCAGATAATAAAATGTGACTGTATTACTTCTAAACCAAGATGGTGACATGTCACTTAGTTAAAGGAATTGGAATATTTAGGGATAAATTCTTAAATACTTAATCAGAAATTATAATGCTAGAGCAGACAAGATGTACCTTCTTATTTGTGTTCTTAAAAATGCCCATCCATTTCTATGGTCCAGAAAGGGACCATAGAATAGTTTTCTAGGAGCTGCTCTTGGTCCCACTCATCCCAAAAGTCCAGAGGGACAAAGTGCTACTGAAGAATACACCCATTTGTACATAATACTCTGAGACAGCAGATCTTAGGACATACTGAAACAATTTTTACAAATTCTGAAGTCAGAGTTAACAGCAAAACCATCACTGCCTTTAACAGGGCCAGTGTCTCTTTAAAGTCGCTTCACTGCACAGCAACTTTGCTGCCTCAGAGAACTCCTGCAAGATGGCCAGCTTGACTACCATGATCAAAATGGCCAACACACTAAGCAGTTCACTCACAGTTAAATGGCATTTAAGCTTTTTAATTGTATGCACTATTTGAAACAGGGGTAATTAGGTTTAAAACAGACAAAATTAGTTGGGTTTATATAGAATATTCAGTAATATGTGCTGAAGGGCCTGTGAGTCAATGAGAGAAGTGTGTTACTGTATGATGCCCCCACCCTTATCTACTCAGCATGTATACATCAACCAAGTGTCAAAGTGGCATTTCTTAAATACATAGCAAAATGTGAATTATCTTATGAAAATGCTGGTTGCAAACACATTTGTACTTTGTTCTCCAATTCACTTAACTTTGCCTGTTGTGCTGTTGAGAAGATAGCCTTGACATGATAGTTAAACTTTTACTCACTGTGATTCCAGTCAACAAAGGGCCTGATACAATTTATTTTTTTAACTGGAGACAACACCAGAGCTACATTTGTAATATACTTTATTACAAAACTAATCACAGAACCACAGGAAATGTCCTGTTCCTTATTTGTGCCATACTGAAACTAGGAATACTACATTATCTTACTTTGATTGAAAGACAACAATTGCTTTTGTAGTCAAATACAAATCACAATAGGAGGAGAGAGGTAAAAATGCGAAGCATACTGTACAAATATATTAGTATGACTTGATAGATATGTCCTGTAGCTGTTATAAGCAGCACTGGTAACAAGTCTTAATGTGTTTTTAAAGGGCTTTTGGCCTTCTGTTGCATTAACTACACAATAATAATCAGAACTATGGGCACAAATAGGAAGAATGTAATCACTTAAAGACCTGGAATTGCATTACTTAGAACATCTCTACAACACAATGTCAGTAACAGCAGTAAGTGTATTATAGCAATAAGTGTATTTTCTATACACTAAGATGTATATGATTCCATTAGAAAAAAGGCAATAGCAAAATTTTTAATTTGTGATTATACAAAACAAAAATAAGAATATTAATATTTAGAACAAAAATTTCCTACTTTGAGCTACACTGTCACCAAAGGATTTCTCTTTGCAAAAATAACCAAAAAAAATGTTAAACCAGCTTATTTCTGTACAGTAGCAGCTGAACTTACCTGAACTTGTAGGTTTTACTTTTTAGATTGTCTGTTGAGATTACATAGATTTAAAGTCTCAGGTATTATTTACAGAATGGGAAAATTCACGTTAAGGATTCAGTGTAACCCATATAGAAACATAGAACGCTTTGAGTTGGAAGAGACCTTTAAAGGCCATTTAGTTAAAGCCCTCTGCAGTCAAGCAGGGACACCTTTAACTAGATTAGGTTGTCAGAGCCCTGTCCAACCTGACCTCAAATGTTTTCAGGGATGTGTCGTCTACCACCTCTCTGGGCAATCTGTGCCAGTGTTTCACCACCTTTCTTCCTTTTATCTATTCTAAACCTACCCACTGCTACTTTAAAACCATTACCCCTTGTCCCTCTTTGCAGGACTGCTCTCAATTCCTTCACTCGCCAGCCTGCATTATTACAGGGACTACCCCAACCCTTTTGCAGGACCTTGCATTCAGCCTTGTTGAGCCTCATGAGGTTCACACAGGCCCACTGCTCAAGTTTATCCACATCCCTCTGTATGTCTTCCTGTCTTTCAGGTGTCAACTGCACCACTCAGTTTAGTGTCATCTACAAAACTGATAACAATGCACTCAATTCCACTTTGTCATCGGTGATGATAACAAACAGCAATGGTACCTGTACAGACCCCTGAGAGGAACACCACTTGCTACTGAATTCCATGTGGCCATCGAGCCACTAACCACTACTCTCAGGATACAAACACTCAATCAATCCATTATTCACTGAATGGTCCATCCATGAAATCCATCTCTCCAGTTTTGAGAAAAGGATTTTTAGGGGGACCAAGTCAAAGGTCTTCCAGAAGTTCAGATAGATGATATCTATAAAATACACACCTTTGCAAATATGAAAGAACACAGAACCGATGAATATTTACACCAGATGGACATAGGAGAAAAAACTGAATGCATCAAGCATATCAGAGTGTCAACCCCTCTCCCAAACATTCCTTCTACTATAGGAATAGTAACAGAAGAATAAACAAGTTGCTCCAGCCTTCATGAAGCTGGAGAAAAGGCAGGAAATTGGTCATGTGTAAAAAAATAGGAACATTTTCCACGGGACACAACTTAAGCAAAGTATGCCATGCTCTAGTCATGTACTTCTCAGGTAATGTAGGTTATCACCTGCCTATAGGCAGGTGGAATCATAATCAATGCAAGAGTATGGTAATCAATAAGCTAGTAAAAAGTGAGCACAAACAGCTTGATAAACACAGAACCAAGATGTATTACAGAGCCAGGAGAACATCTGCTTTCAAAAAAAAAAAAAAACAAAAAAAAACCCAACTATACAAGACATGAACATTGCCTTTGTCTACATTTAGCCCATATCTGAAAATAAACTATACCAGTTGCTCTATCACCCAGTGATCCCTCCCCAGCAAAGAAGAGGAACCAAGAAAAGAAGACCTGCAAGTTGAAATAACAATTTCGTGAAGCCATCAACCTAAAAGCAATATAAAGTACACAAAGTTACACTCACCCCAGAAAAATGTATGGTTGTCACAAGCAGGAAAGCAGCTCTCAGACAGGAAGAAGAGCACAGTCAACATCAGCACATCAGTAAACTTCTCCTTTTATAGTGACCCTGTTGATTATGGGATGGGATACACCTGTGAGCCAGCTCAGGTTAACCTGAAACTGCTAATGGCCTGCAGATCATGGCTAGCTTATGATCCTGCCCAGCAAAACCAGAACAGCCCTCTAAAACAAAACTTGGAAAAGTTTTTTAAACACTGTGATGCATCAGAGCTCCAAGAATTTCTTAGAAATGGACCTTCTGAGTGTTTTGTACCTAGAAACATTAGCAGCTATAAGTCTGGCTAGATACATACATGCCTACCTTATGGATAGGTTCCATATCATTACAAAAGATGGTATAAAGCATAGCAGAAATGTCTGTGAAATACATTTTAATTTTAAAATGTTTATATCTGAAAATTTTGGAAATCAGGACAGCTTTGGCATTTCTGAGACATCAAGTAAGCTACCATCAGACCATCTAATAGAGTTCTATTGATTCATATCTTACTAATGTTTATAGGTTTTGAAATACTTTAGTTGTTAAAAAAAAATGCTCACTGCATTAAATAGAAACACAATGAAGTCAAAACTTAACAAACAAAACTTAATGATATTAGCATTTAAGTCACTTCCCAGAGAGCTTTGTACCAATCTAATCACCCAGCCTTTAAATAAGCAACATTTAAACAGATAAAAACAAACATGAAGAAAAAATGGGGAATACAGTGTTGAATCTAGTGACATGATTAGGTGAATCCCCACTATGAAAAAGTTTGTCATCAGATATGACAAGATGGTGGTTACAGGATTAAATGTTCAGACATTCACTGGAAGACTGCTCTTTTCAACAGTGGCTTCATTTTTGTTATTAATTCAACAATTCAACCACAGAAAAAGTAAACAATCAGAAGTATTCTTTTGAAAAAAGTCATCAGAGAAGAAAGCTGTACTAATTATTGCAGATTTCTGCCTTAACCATAGATGTGGCTGCACGATGGAGCCCAGCCCAGCATAAGGAAAACTAAAGATTGCAAATGAAAGACACACAGGAGAGCTGGGCTTGGCTTCATGCCCACCATCATCACAGTCAAACTCCATTTCCAAGATCCACCACAACACTTTCCCCTTAAGCTTCCTCTGGGTCACTATGACCTTTTGTAAATGCTACACCAAGTGATAAAAATGAAGACTGGGAGTACATTTGTTGCACAGTTTAAATTGAAAGGAACCAGGGGATCTGAACCAGATTGCAGTTAAATGTAATATATTGCTCAGCCACATTCCTCTTTGTTCCAGCTGCGTTATTTGTTACTAGTTATAACAGAATGCAAGCTGTATTTTCTAGAGACTAAAATCAACACATTATAGAATACAGAAGCACCATCTATCAATTTTCTAAAGGGAAATTGCACCTGCCTGCAAACTTGTCCTCATTTGACTGAGCCCTCCGGGTAGCACAATGATTTAATGCAATAGCTCTTCACATTTAAAGGGTGTGGTTCAGCTCTGGCTTCACAGAAATGCGTTTAACTGTCTAAATTTACAAGGCAGTGAAATTTTATCCCTTAAAAAAAACCAACAACAACAAAAAAGAACCCCAAACAACAACAACAACAACAAATCCACCACACTTTGCATGTCTGTGTACATCACTGTAATTCACAGATTGCTCTACCACTTCCCTGAGAATGACCTACATAACTTCTGTTCTTTCAGTCTTGCAGTTCTCCCAGGCAATGTGGGCAGCGTGCACGCTGCTTTGCACCAGCACTACCCTTCCCACACTTTCAGAAACGTTGACCCCTAGATTGTTAAAAAGGAGCATGGGAGTTAAGCCATGAAGCTACAGCCCTGAGTTCTGGCCCTGACCACTGCAAAAGTAAACAGACATTTAAAGTTAGTCTGTTCAAATGTTCCAGTTTATCTCCAAGCAAAAATGTAGAGCAAAGCTTTGTTTTTATTTGCTCTTTCCAAAAGACAAAGATAAAGGATGCAGTAAAAATAAAGGGACTGCAAAGGAAACAAGGTCTGCTCCTCACAACACCACAATGCCAGGAAAAGGAAAGCAGGTGACAGTGCAAAAACTGGTTTCAGTTGTGATTACTGTGGACACTGTTACAATTTTCATTCTTATCAGGTCTCAGCTCCTGAAATTATTTTGATGATTTGACATATTCCTCACCCAAGCAAAATTTCTGTGGGGCTCAGTGACATTTTTGCAAGAGCAAACTTAAGTAAAACAAGAGCTGCATAGGCAGATGACTAGACTCTGGCAGCTGGGTTACACTCGGAGCCGGCTGCTGGAATGAATGGAGCTATTTATGCAGGAACTGTTTAGAAACCTGTGTTGACATATTACTCTGCATCCCCAAGTAAACTTCAAACATACACATGCTGTCTCCAAAACACAGCATGAACTACCCACAACACCATCACAACTCCATTCCTATACGTCACAACTGCCCTCCCATTCTGTGCAGTGCTCACACCAGGACAGGACCTTCTATTTTGTGTCCCAGCATGTCGCCACTTTGCAGGGAGAAGTGCTGCACGCAAAAAACTCACAGGAACTCAGCAGGAGTCACTGCCTCCTGCAGAGTCAAGAGACTGGCTAACAGTGGGGCTCGCAGAGCAGAGGCTTGCAGAGCACTCTGCAGCAGCCTACCTGTCCCTTCCTACAGATGCAGAGGAGCAGATTGCTTCATGAGGAAATCTGGAGCCATTTTTTGAACTCCCATTTTACTTCAGGCTCTGTCATCTTCCAAATGCTTTGCTGTGGAAAGAAACACACAGCTGATCACATATTAGGTCAAGCATTGTGCGGGGAGACTATTGTAGAGCTACTTAGTGGGGAGCCCTGCTGAGAGCCCCAAAGAGGGTTGCCAGAGGAAACAACATGGGCTCACATCCTACATGGGGCAGATGATTGAACAGGAACTACAGAAAGAGACAGTAACTCAGAGAATGTAGAAATCTGTCTTAACCACTAGAGATCAGATGACTGGTGCCATCATGTATTCGTATGAGCCAAGGTCACCCAACTCCCACCAAACAAAACTCTCAGCAGGAACACACAGGCAGGAACCCCTACGTTGAAGAACAAGACACCATGTCCCATTAAGATCCCACAGGAGCAGAAGTTGCTGCATTATATAATGGTCAGTTTGGCTCCTATCTCTCTGCATGGTAGGAATTCTCAGCTCCCAAGGAGTTCACAACTTGGAGGAGCTGTGAGATGTTGCCTCTGGCCATGGGTGTGGCTTTAGTACTGCCATAATTTCCTGGCTCTTCTGTTTCTGTTGTCCATGTCAAGTGTTTTGAAGTGGTACTGTTACTTATTTCTAAGTGCAGTTGCCACTGATGCTGAACAGTGATCCATTGTTCCTATTGTTACTTCTGCACTCAGTGGTTCATAAAAACAATACTTAAGATGCAACTTCAGCACAGGGAGTCTCAAAACTGCTGACTGTCAGAGACTGGGAAAGTATATGAGCAGGAAGAATCAGTCTGTACTTGCCCTGCTTCATACACTTCTCCATAAGCGTCTTCTGCTAGCTGCTATCAGGAACGAGGTGCTGAGACCTCTGGTACAAACATGCACTGCTCTTCCTCTGACATTTACCTGATCAACACTGATAGTTAAGGTTCAGTTATTTTGACTGACAATGCCAATGTCCTTTCTACTTTTGTTTAAAAGCTTCTTTCAACGTGTGTAACACTGATTTTCCATGTCAAGGTACTTTCCACATTGTACTGCATTGACTGAAGTAACAATGCCACAGGACTGAAGCAATCTTTGCTTAACAACAACAAAGCCTGCAATAAATACTGGAACATATTGATATACTCTTGTTTGGACATAACTACTTTTAAGTAGTTTTGTAGTTCAGGGTTTTTTAAAAAAAAAGCAAACAACAAAGGGAAAGTCTGCATTCTGTCACGTGGTCCTCATGAGGATTTACAATCTCAACAGTAACAAAGGGAATGTTTGAAGAAGGGAGGATTAGGGAAGATGAGGAGATTTAAATTTCACCAGTGTTTTCCAGCTTTTGATAAAATGGTAAGCAAATTTTTTTTCTATTTTGAAATCCTAATTTCCCTGGCCATTTTCTTTTTCCCCAAAGGAAAATGAGATAAATGTTTCAAAAAACATAAGAAAATGGCATTGTTTTCTACCATCAGAATTCCTGTTTCATTAAGAAATTGTGAATCAAAGGGTTTAATAAAAATAATCAGAAATTGTTTATTTAAAAAGCAAGTAAGCAAGAATTTTTTCAACACTTTACTCAGAGTATGATGTACTGTATGTGGACTAGAAAAACTAATGATTAGTACTGCACAGAAACTCTGAATTTAAACATATGGCAGCAGAGCATGTAGATTCCAAAATAAAATAAAGCTTACTAAATGGCCTGTTAATTTTGATGGGAGAGACTTAAGATGAGAGAAATCAATGCCCCCAGGACACAAACGTGCACACCAGATAACATGAGGGCTATGGGAAAAAGCCTGATGGTTTCCAAAGGGAACTGTTCTTTAAGCTATTTAATAAAATAATTGTTCTACAGATGCTCATGTTCCTCTTATGAGTTACTCCCAAAGGAAACCAAGTTCAAAAGGATTCAAAATATTCATGGATTGATATGTTTTGGACATACAGAGGCACAAGTTTCCCAAAGAGTGTGTAAATTCTCTATAAGAAACAACTCATGGAATATGCTATGTCATTTGTTACTACAATAAATACTGACTTTTGAATATATAGTATATTCAAATGATTTGTCAGAGCAATTTCAATAGTATAACTGTAAACTGCAAATGCCACACCAAAGTGACTGAAAAAGAAAGGTACCCATATCATTCATAAACCAGAAAAGAATGTTCATTTAAAACCTGTGTGAAATTAATGACAAACTACATCCAAAAATGTACAGAAAAGAGGAATTCATAAATAGCCCACATCTATTTAAGATTTTTTAAACAATAAACTTTGTACAAAAAGTTACTTGCAGACAGATATTGCATTCAAGATTATGTTAGTGAAATTGTCTCTACATCTTTAAGCACTTGAAGAGGTTCATTTCCAGCCAACAATTCAAATCATACATCATACCGCAGCTTTGAATAAACAATGATCAAAACAGACTAGCAGAGCAACCCTGAAAGGGCTAAACAATAGAGAGAAATGATAATGAAGAAATGTTGATTTGCCCCTGTGTGGCAGATTAAGGAACCTGTACAGAGCGGATGTCACATTTTTTTAGCAATGCATGTACCCAAATTTGCTTTTGGCAAACATTGCTTAACTGCTGCTGTTTTTCATGAAGTCAATGAAGACTGAGTTAGATAATGAGCTGGCACGCACTTTTGAAATGTTTACTGTGTTCCTTAAAGTAAGGGGAACATGCTGGTTCTTAAACTAATTTGGCTTTTGTTGTTGGCTTCCCCCATCTCTCCCCTACTACTCTGTTCTCCCCATCTTTGGAATAAACAGAAAATGACTGAATCTTTTGATACGTTCTTTTTTTTTTCTTTTTTACAATTGTTCAACTCAAGAATCAGTAGTTTCCATACGGCAAACAACTGAGCCATGTCAAGAGCCATGTTAATCTCATGTGTTTCCTCCATTGTTAACAATGAAGGAAGGGGGATGGGCAGGACAAAAAAGAATCTGTCTATTCTGGCCTAAATGCAGGACATGAACAAGGAGATTCCACAAACAATGTAGTCTTTTTCTTCTAGTGGGGGGAGGTGACGGGAAAGACGATGGTAGCAGCACTTTTGTGGAAGGAGAAACTGCATCCATCTTGACAGTCAATACAGTATTCAGAAAACTTACATGGTGGGAAGAATTTCCCATCCATTGTTAACTAGGACCTTGGTTTGAAAATGCAGTTTTTAATTAAAACTGGCACTTCTGAGCTTCACGCTGGCATCCACCATCTTGCTAAACACTGAGCTCAATTGTGGCTCCAGCAGTTTGCAAACGCACTCTCCGAGGTGACAAACGAATTCCCATCCTGCCACCCTTACTCAGTCCTTAGCCTCCATCTTATCATGAGCAAATGGGAAATTTACTCCAGTAATACAAAGCAAGGACTGTAGGATGTGGCCTCATTTGGCTAGGATCCACAGATCCCAGTCTTTATTACTTTCAAGGCATTATTAACGGACTGGAATTCTTCAGAAATGTTCGGAGGAAAACAGGGTAAGTTATTTTCAATGCTTCTACATGCTTCACTTCACACAGATATCCACAACCATCATTATGGCTAGAGATCCTTCTGCTTAGCTTGAATTTCATTTTCTTCCAACCTACACTCCCAGGAAATAGTATTCAAAGATAGAAATCCTAACATATGACCACCACCAAGAAAAATTTCTGGATCGGTAAAATGCAGAATTTGTTTGGTTCACATGAAGGACAAAATGGTTTGTTTGTTTTGCTGATTTAATGAATGTATTAGCATTTGGAATGCATTCTGACTTAAGGGGTCTCAAATGAAAACTCTAGTTCCAGCTCTGCTGAAGAAACCAGTAAAACATCTATATCAAGTATGAGATCACATCTCACTATTTAGGAAATTTTTTTCTAAATAATTCCTTGGGAAAAAAAAAAAAAGAAAAAGAAAAATATTTTTCTAGCTTTGCATATTCTGAGATCTTGAAATACAAGCTGGGAGGGTGATTTTTCTGGTTTTTAAATTTTATTTGGACTGATGTCTTTACAATGCATAACATTGTTATGTTGACTACAAAGGATTTCCCTTCATCTTACACTAGAAGCAAAATATTATGCAAATGGAATAAAGGACTTTGCAAGACTATCCAGTTCATGTGAATACTAACTAGCAAAGCAAGCTGTTGTTGGCTTTTGAAAAATCTGTCAACAATTAAGCTCATCAAAAGGAAATTCATAAGCCGATTTAGCAAAAATGTCTCACAAAGCCTGAACACTGCAAGGTACATTCATGTATTCAGCTCAGTTAAAGTTCTGTTCATGAATTAAAGTAATTACCAAAGATTCATATATTTGTACTAAAAGCTTGCTGAATGTACAAATCCAAATATAGCAAGAACCTCAAGATTTCTAAATTACTGCAATTTGGAGTCATTTGCAGAATGATCTTCCAAAAGGAACAACAGCCTTCTCACATTATTCTGAGAAATAGCATCTTTCAAAACCTGGGGGAAAAAAATAAATATCTAACACCTATGTTTAGTGTCCATTTACCAACTTACATCTTATGTACTTCTGAAAAAAAACCAGATTGTTATTACTGCATTTAGAACATTCTATAGCCTCTATTAAAGCCAGAGGACAAAGTCTTAGGGGGGTTCTACAGACCATGAGAATTCCTCAATCCTGATACCAAAGCAGGTTAAGTCAACAAAAGAATATGTCTACACTGCAGACTGTCTGTCCACCTCCTAAAATCCTGTCAGAGGGCACACAGAGCCCTGGAAAAAAAAAAAAAAAAAGTGATTCTTTTGTCTTGTGATCTGTCCAAACCATGCTTAGCAATCTAGAGAAGTCTCTCCAGGAAATTACAGGCTTCATTATGGAAATTCTCCCTTCACTGCCTGTTAATTTGATTAGCAGACTCCAGTTTATTCAGTATTTTGCACGTATACACCACTTGACCAGACTTGACTCATCACACATGCCCTGTGCTGAAGACTGGTTTCTTCCAGTAATGAATTTCTGTCGATTTTGTAAGATCCTGTTCATGACCTTAAAGCTAGTTCACAGGGTCAGACCCTTCATTTTTCTTTGTTCAGCTATTACTTTCTGCCACTGCTCTTTCATTATCCAACCTCCAGTCTTACAGGAATAGGACTTGGCTGATATTTGCTTGCGAAATTCTTTGCCTTCTGATCTTGGGAATTTTGAAAATCCAGTGTCTGATTAAATCTGAATTAGGATGCTGTCCTTAATCTAGCATTGAGTAAATGTTTCAGCTTTGGTCTGAGACACCTTACAAGAACTGCATCAAATAAATTTGCTTTGTATTGGAAGAAATCTATTGGGGAACAACTGCTACTGTCTTTCCACATTGCTAGATGACACTTACTCAGTGGCTACTGTTTGCTTCCTTTTACATTTGGTCACAGAGCAGATATTGCCAGAAAAATCCAACACTGAAATACATTTAAGGTTGTGAGACTGCACTAAAAGTTTTAAGACACACTAGGGATTGTGTCCTTACTCCCCAAATAAACAGTTCTGTACTTAACTCTAGAGTGTTTTGGGCTGAGTTTAAAAAGAAAGCCAAATGTAAAAGTTGTGTAGGTGCGAAACAAGTAACTTTCACCCCATCCTGTTGAGATACTACACATTAGCTGTACAGCTATGATTCACAACACTGTTCATCGTTCCAAATCAGCCTCAGTGATTTCTATAGACATCTGTTTTCTTTTACATTTACCACATACAAAGATGCAGCATCACTATTACAGAGATTTGACTCATCCAAAAACATCATGAGTCAACCACTAATGCAGCACATTAGAAGCTATGGACAACATAATACCCATACAGCCACGGGGAAAATTACCAAATTTGCCAGGCCATCAAGCTCCTTGCACACTGCCTTTCTGGAGATAAGGTGGTGCTCAGCAAGCAAGCTTCTGATCAGCAGGCAGCCAAAGCTCATGGATGCTGGTGGATATAACTATATTCTGCTCAGCTTAAGTGAGCAAGCAAGAAAATTTTCCTTTTGTTTAGCAATAAATACAACAATAGAAGCTACAGGCTAAATCACGAATCTGCATGACAAGGCTGGAGGAGGAGCTGGGCCATAAAGCCTGAGGGATCTTCCCCAGAGTCAAAAGTAGAAATGGGAGTTGGACATTGCTTGTTGTAACAACTGCTCTTGTCAGATGCAAAAAACATGCAGGAGCACAAGAAGAGAGCCCAGAGATGGGTCCACAGAGGCTAGTGAAGACAGCACTACAGCCCTCAAAGAAAAGCAGAAAGCTTTTTGGGCAAAGTGCTGGCTGCCTGAGGACTTGCAACTGAATAAAGAAACACTTGAGGGTGTTCAGAGAAACTAGGACTAACAGAATACTTTCGTAATTAAATAAGACTGTATCAGGGACATATCTGATGGTTATCACAATCTTCTCCCTGCAGTAGCAACCTGTGAGGCCTGTGCACTAAGGGCTAAGGGGAAATAATCAGGAGGGTAAGACTCCAGAGGTCTTTCTTGCAAAGTATCAGCAGGGCACACTTTCCTCTAAAGAACTTTCTAGTGCGTTAGGTAAGGCACTCTCCAAGGAGGAAACAACCCACGCAGGGGCCACTCTGATCTGGCAACCAGGCTACTGCTGATCCCAGCTGCAAATGGGGACACTATGGCTACCTTGCCAGTCACAACAGGGCCATGCTATGGCAGGGTCAGCAGTATAACAAGTGGAGCCATTGCTCCAGCCTCCACACCACCAGTGGTTCTCTTGCCATAAGAGGGTGTCTGGGCTGCAAAAACAAGCCACGAAAACCACAGGGAATTCATACCTGACCTCTCCATACCATACTTCCAGACCCAGAAATGTTCTCATAGCTGGGAGGAGGACTTGCCATCAAGTGTATCCTCTGGCTGGGACTGCTCAACGGAGTTCAGTCCTGAATTTTATGAACTGGGAGCTCCACCCTTAAAATACTGGGGCATTTAGGCTTAGTTTTCTGTGTGAAAGAAATGCAGGCCAATTTAGTGTGTCCTGTGAGAAAAGTTGAAATGCTTACCCCTAGGAAAATGTTTGGGTTCTCCCTGAGAATGGAATCTGCAAAGCTGGCCTGCCAGGTGGCTGAAGGAGGGAGTCTTGTGAAAATAAAATGGCCCTGTTTCGGCTAAAACTAACGAAGCAAGGCCGAAATAATGTAACACACATCTTCAGAACAGATTCTGAAGGTTACAGCGAGCAAATTGAGATCTTTGCCTAATTAATGGTGATTTTAATATTAAAGTTGACACCCCTCAGCACATTTATGACTATGTTAATCAACTCTCCACACAAATCATGCTGAAGGTCACCTAGAAGGTAGGGAAAGTTAGAATTAAGATATAAAAATCCATGAAAGGGTTTCTTGGTTGAGGGGGGACAGGCTGAATACTTGTCGCCTCTCTAGAGATAGAACATGGTTATTACCATCTCTGAGGCAATTTGCTGGCACATAGCGGCATGAGGTACCTGCGTACATCCCACTTTGGGGTATCATATCTCCCATGTTTCTTCATGGGTCAAGCTGTTATTTTGCAGTTTATGTTTGATGCAATTAAGAGACTCTCACTGACTTCATAAGGTTTAGGTCAGATATCTAAAGGAAATTTATAATGGAGAACGATTGACTAAAGGCTGCAGGATTTATCAAGTAATTTTAGGACAGAATGCACAATTGTTGCCTGCTGCACAACAAAATGCACACCTGAGGTGCTTAAAAGTAATAAACCAACTTCTAGATCCAAATCCTTATTTTAACCCTGAATTTAGGCATCTTAACACAACTGACAGAAAGCAAGCTTGAATTTTATTTTTTTTTTAACTTTTCCTAATGGCTTTTCTCTGAATATCTCTACTATGCATCCCATGTTATGGTATCTCTCTCTGTCCCCAGTCAGCAGAGCATTTGATACCTAATTTTAAGTTGCTAACTTTGTGCTGCTTTAGTGCCACAAGGTCCTTTCCAAATGAGTTGTCTTAGTATACTTGTATTAGTACAACACTATTCAATTTTTACAAAACACCTATTTGACATTTAAGCTGTCTGCCATTGCTGGCAGCCTACTGACATAGCAGAATGACCAGACTCCTGCAAATTTTCTGAGAAATATCTCATATTGAGTATACAAAAAAGAAAAGCTTTGGACATCTTCTAAAAGCTTAACACTTATGAAGGGAAGGCAAAACAAATTGGAGTAACTAAAGAACACAGGGAAGGCAAGTAATTTGTGCTAAGGCAGTCAGAAAATTACAAGCCTAGAAAGAGCATGCAGAAAACAGGCTGTGCTTTGCCAGTGCTACTGAACAATACACCACTGCATAAATTTTAAATAGTTTTTCGCATTTAGCCCTTTTTTAAACATGTAATTTTGTTGTGGATACTAATTTCTTCTGATCCAACTATAATTATTCTTCTAAATATGTGGTCCATCTCTATTGTAAGCTCTTCTTAAGACAGCTACCAAATATTGCTAATATTTTTGAGTTAATAGTGTGTTTAGAGGGTCATGTCAGGTTATTGCTGGGAGGATTAAAAGATTTTCTTTCCTCCAGAGCCTTTGTTATAAGAAACCAAGGAAATTTAAAACAGGATTTATTCCTTCGAACCAGGACAAACCAACAGAGTACCGTGGCAAGAGCATGAAGCAAGAACACTCTGGGCCAGGAAATTTACAAAGAAAGCTTTCTTCAAATTCAAAAGTTAAGCTGAAATTTTAAAACTCTTAATGGTTCTACACAAAGGGCAGCAAAAGACAACTGGTTGCACAGTCATTCCCAGTTACAAGTCCTCTTTCAGAAGATCATGCTACAATATCTGGCAGGCTAGAGGTTGTCACTTACACAGGTAGTCATTTCAGGCACATAGAAGCTTCACTTGGTACTTGTCAAGCCAAGCCCTGCTGCCTGCTCCCACTGTCACCAGCAGGAAGAGAGGATAGTGATGATCATCAGCAATAACTGCAAGGTGGCTCAGCAGAGAAATAGGAAAGACAGGCAGGAAGGAAGAAGAGAATAAGGAAAACCAAGGAAAGTTTGGTCTCTGTCAAAACAAATCTGCTGCCAGATATAATGAATTTTCCCAACAGATGTTACTTAGGAATAAACAAGACTCTCAAGCCCTAGGATCATGCCTGTAGGAAGTTTTAAGTCAGATCTGCATCTTTTTTAAGTACTGTTATTGTATTAGTCAACTGTTAATATAGAGCAACTATGAGATCAGGGTGAATGTGGGGTTCAAGTGAAGTGATGTGCCCTCTGACTTAGTTTGAAATTTCAATACATCAGCCTTATGGAGCGATTGTGGATGTCCCAAAATTCACTGCTCAGAATGTAATTTATTTGGAATACATCAAAACCCAGTAAATCCTACCCCTACCAAGGCATTAGATATCATGGTGTTTTCTGTCCTTAATCTTTCAGACTGATCTCTCAAATACACACAGCTTAGACCTTGCTTTCTGCATGCACCTTATCCTGAAAAATTCTACTTAGACCTTTTTTTACCTGCATCATTAAAGTGAACTTAGCATCCATTCACTTCTAAACATTGCATCCAACTGACTTTTTGAGAAACTGAAAACAAGAGCACTGATTACACACTCACATTCTGCTCAAACTGGGCCTGTAAATAGTCTCAGCATTTCCAAATTAATGTGTCATGCCATAATGAATATCCTGAAAAAGAACTGATGCAGCAGCACTGACAGAAATATTTAGATATATATTTTTAAGAGACTTCATCAACAGGTGGCTTTCATCTGCTACACAATATTGTTAGCTCAGCTACTGCAACATTGTGAACAGATGTTTTTAAGCATCATGAATAGGATTACTCTAGAATTTACTCATCATAAATCATCATACTGCAATGTCCTTTCTGGTGGGCAGTTAATATATCCTTCTTCCATCAGTTCATCTATATGATAGTTCACGTGAGGATGAATGAGGTCACTTCTATTTGAGATGACAGCTTGATGCAGCATTTCAAGGCTTAGCCTAACTTGCCCTTACTTGAGGTCAGGCAGCAACCAGTCCCAGAAACCATGTTTGTTAGATGTGACTGAAAACAGTTTAGCACTTGCATTAAAGTAATAATTAAACATGAACAGTGTGCCTTGATGTTGTTTAAATGAATGACACATTCCATGCCCAGAGGAGATTTCAGCCCAGTTCTGTGACAGACAAAACTTAATAATTGATCCAAGAAGAAATTAATGAAAAGAGTGCCAAGAGCTTAAGCAGGCTATCATTCTGACTGAACCATATTTTATGGTGTTACTCCTATAATATACCTTGACAAAGAAGGTGGAGTTCAGTCTAATCCAGCACGCCTCCACTAAAACAGCTGGCACAAAATATCAGATGGGCTTGTTAGCAGCTTCCTCTTGAGAGCTGTTATGTAAGTATTGGAACTATAAACAAGAAAAAGAGAAATAAATGGAAAATAACTAGATGAACATTTCAAAGAAAAAAAATATTTTTATGTGTCTACCTTTGTAATTTTAACCTGGACAGAAAAAGAAACTCAGGTTTTCCCTCTGCTATGTGAACTCTCCAATTTAAAATACCTTTTCACAGTAGATTTTTTTTTTTTACACTTTATATCTGCTAGACATTTCCCAGAAACATAGAGCAATTGATATTTTTACAAGTCTACCCAAAAGTTTCTTTTCTCTCTCTAAAGCATAATGCTGAGCTGAGAAGTCTAAGCCAAGTGACTAGATACACACTACAAAATACCACTGAGGAGCAGGTTAACACTTAGAGAAATCTAAATTTTATTTGGGTGCCTAAGAGGAACTGTGTCATTTTCCGTATGAGGAGGAGGTAGCTGGAAACACATGGCAGGAGAGAACGTGCTAGGATGCCCTATTAGAAGACCAGAGTGCATTTCACATTGTATAACACTTAAAATGTGGAGGGGCAAGGGGGATCTGGAGAACAGGGCCCACTTCACTGTTCAGTGGCCATGTCCTAACACCTTGTCTTGTGTGTCCAAGCAAAAGGAAGCAGCAGATGCTCAGCAGATGCAAACACCAGCACATAGCCCATGTCCCTCTTCTGCCACAGAGCAGCAAGTCTGACCTCCTCCACACCCACTGAGACACATCAGGAAGACAAACACATGTTGCTGCAAACAATCTCAGCTCTCAGGAATATTATGCCTTCCTCAAAGGTGCAAGCTGTGAAGGTCTAGATATGCAAAGCAACAGTGCCTGGATAGAAGAGACAAACCACAGCTTTTGATCCACTGAATCTCCAGATAAGCTTCTGCCCATCTTAGTTCCAGTTCCCACAGAACAGATTCATCTCATCTCACTTGGAGGCTCCTGTATATAATGTCTGCAGCTGAAGTAGTCTCCTTGGCTTCTGATAGGCAATGGAGAGAAATGGGCCATTTCAGGGCACACTAGCCTACTTGAGGCATCTGTTTCCAGAGGTGCTCTGTACTATAACAGTGTCCACTTCTCCAACCAGAGTTATAAACAGAGCCTAAAAATCTGGTTCAGAAGCAAAGCCATATTTAGCTAACTGAACCCCAGCCTTTGTTGGCTTCATTTCCCAGTGACATTCCTGAGGTGCCCACTTCCAGTTACACTCAGAACGGGCTCCTCCAGTCTTAACAGTGCTTCCTAATTTAATATCTGTCAAAAGAGGCTCCTTGTTATATACAGAGTTTAAGCATTTAACTCAGAAGTCTGCACTAGAAGGGCTACGTAGTGCTATAAAATATAAATCATGTGCATCTAAGCTAGACTCAAAAGGGAACCTGGGTACAGAGGCTCTGGCTCATACCTGGCCTGTGTCATGCAGTGGGCAACTAGTCCAAATGGATAAGAAGAGTTGGCTCAGCCTCAGACAGCTGATGAGGTTACTCTGCCCAAGTGTCCCCCTCACCCTCCCTGCACTGATATTTGAGCTATTCACAAACCAGCTGCTGAACCACTGGATTTATTTAGCTCTTCAAGGGTGGAGTAAACAGCTAGAGGTGATAACCACATTAGCTGTCTCAAGCTGGCAGCAAGACATAAATCAATCAGTGACCTCAGGCACACTGAAACAGGATACGCAGACAGCAGCGAACAAAGCAGGAAGCTGCTTAAGCTAGCCAGTAGGAAACACTAAGACAAGTGCAGTATAAGATCACATACACATACACTCACACTGACAAACACACACACAAATCAACTTGGACACTGTACTCTGTAACCCAAGTGTAAGGACATTCATCAGTCTCAGACTCTGTTTCTTGTTCTACCTCTGCTGACAGATTTTAACCTATATCTTCCCACAGAATGTCAGCCACCAAGATGCCACAGCAGGTTCCCACCATATACATTCATTTTTCTACCTTCTTTCTTTTTAAAGATTTTATTCCACTTTCTAGATGCCTATTAGTCTCTGTGGATAGAGACCTATCTCTCCTTCCACTGCTGTAAATGTCCTAACATAAATTTTCTACAAATCATTCTTTTTCTTACACTCTTTCTGCATAGGGAAAATACAGCAGCAGGGCACCAAGTGTAAAAACCCCAACCCTGGCTAGTGCTGCAGCATTCTCCTGGGTAAAATATTTTTTCAGTAAAACATGCAAAAGATCTGAATCAAAATCTCTTGTCTGAAAGGTAAGAACCTTAATGGTTGATTCAACACCACAGAACAGGCCCTTTTCTCAGGAAATTGTACATGTTCTCTACACACAGTTTGTGCTGTAACCACAAGTGGAACATGAAAGAAAAGGGATGAGAACACCTTTCAGTTTTAAGCTGTAGGCTACAGACCCAGGCATTGATGTGGTTGGGACTCAGGCAGGTGGCACAAACTCAGAAACAGACTGATGAGTCTTGTGGGAATTTCATTCCAGGACCTAGTCCAGAAAGAATTAGCATAGGGGGAGAGAAGGTAGGTGGGAAAGCAGAGGAATGCCAGTGACACCTAGAGACATCCTTAAGTGCTAAAGAGGCATCTGAACATAACTCCTCCCATTAATCTAGCCCATTAGTTCTAGTGGTACATCGCACAAAGAATTGTGCTACACTGCCAGAAAGCTGCACATCTATAGGAATAGGTAGACAATTTCAGCCATCACCTTCTCTGCATTGAGCACTTACTGTCTTGAGATGAAAGAAGCAGTTGAAATGGGCAGGAAAGGAAAAACATCATGCCTGTTCATACATTCTTTTCTTACAGTTTGGAGAGCACCTCCCCTCTTCATTATGCTCGGCACTGGCAGATAACACAACTTTCTTCCAGAGCCACATGAGTCCAACATTAACCTACAGAGCCATTCTAAGTAAAAACACATTAAAGAGAAGTGTACTTAAAAATAGAGTCGTAATCATGTACTGTACTCCGTGTGCTTAAGTAGCGCACGTAATATAGTTCAGTGTAATAACCACTCACTACTCAGGTTTCTAACACAAAGGAAGATATAGAATGGAATTACATTTCGGCCTGGAACTAATTCTGGAGTACAGCCAGTCCCATGCAATCCATAAAAATTCCTGTGTCAAAATGATGTGTCTTGTTGCACTGATTCCTTGATCAGCGTTTCTGAGTTTCTCATTTTTCTGACATCTTCTGTACTAACAAACTTACATTGAATATAGGTTAATCTAACTGTACCACCACTGGAGTTCTTCTCAGGAATCTACTCCTTTGCAATTTTTTCACCAGCATATGCAGTAGAAAAAGCTGTCCATGTATAGATAGTTCTCTTCTGTACAAATGAAGGAATCACTTGAAGGTCGTGAAAATGCAAACGTTACTGCAAAAATTTCCTTTTTGCCTGCAACCACCTTACCAAATGACATTCTTTACTTATAAGCCACTGGTGAACCGGATACAATGAGGTTACACTAATACTTAGCCCTCTTGTAAATAATTATAAATTACAGAGTTCTCAATAATCATGTAAGTCTTCAGAAATTATAGTAGTATCCCTTTGTTACATACTTTAGCTTCTGGGTTTTCATTCAGGTTTCCCATTTGAACTGAAATGGGATAATCAATTTCTGTTGTTATACAAGAATTGTTTTATTATTCTTATTTTTCCATTTCCTTCAGTTATTTGCTTGGAAGAATCAGAATGTCAGTGTGCCAGAGTGCATGGAATAAAGGAAGAACGGACAAGTGTCCTGCATTTTCATAAAGTCTCTTCTCATCTTCTGAAAAGCCACTGAAAGAATGAGAAAAACTAATAACATAGTAAACCTGCTTAAGATTATTAAGTAACCTCTGCACTTCTGGTGAGACGGGTTCCTCCTGCCTTCAGCTGTAAGCTCCAGCCAGCAGATGGTAGGTGCTCTCAATCAGAAAAGCAGCAAAGTGCACCTGACAAGGGAGGAGTCTTATGAGGGGATGTGAGCAAGGACATACCTGCTTTCCCCTAACTGCTGCAGCAGCCAGGAGAGGATTTGATCCAGCAAGATAGGAATGTATTGTTAGAGACCTCCAGTTGCTAGAGTCTAAATACATATGAGGGCTAAGATTTTTTGAAGCCAAATTTGTATTAAAAACAATAGAAATTTGGGTGTACAAATCCCTTAGTCTCTGTCCAGCCAAAGCAATTTCTCTCCTCCCAGCCTCTAGCTGCTACCCATTGGTTAGCACTGCTGGTACAATTTTTTAGAAGGATTTGTTGCACAAAGAGAGAGACTTATTAAAAACAGAAAAGAATGTGTTGTGCCTCTGTAGCCAGAATCATAGTTTAAAAATCTGTGGGCTGGATTTTCCTGAATGCTCAAAAGATACAAAACAGTTATAAAGACATATGAACCACCTAAGCCCAAGAATATGTCTGTTCTTCATCGCCAGTCATCCAAAGGAACTATGTTTCCTACTGCAACTGGCACAGCACACTTCCAGAAGACACCAAAAAAATTTTATTAATATTTTTTTACTTTTTAAACCATTTTCTCCATTGCTTATTGGTTCAGAGGCTATGATTCAATTTAGGATAACTTAATATAAAACCAAAATATTTTCATCTTATTTTATGATTATTCCTTTTTGCTACAAATAGCCACCAAGCTGTCAGGGTAACACTCCTGACAGCCCTCTTCTGCCTTCCCATTTCACACAATTGCTGGATTGACTAAAGTACAAGGAGGATAGTTACCTTGTTTTGAGCTAACAGGGTGCAATTCTTTTCTCTGTCCAAGGTAAATTTCACCCTAGAAGGACCAGCAGCCTGATGCATATTTGTGAACAGATTCTGATGTGCCTGGACAAGCAGCTCTTCTATTAGCTTTTATTTAAGTGGCTTCAGTTAGATATTAGTGGATTTATCAGGAATGAAGTGGGTGAAATAAAGCAGCCCTTTAAAAACTTACTCAGACTGGTTGGGGGACAAGTCATCTGATGAATATGTTTATTCCTCTTAGATAATTTAGGAAGCAAAGGAGGGCCATTTCAATATTGGGGAACCTGTTACTTGAATAGACAGACTGTAGGTAAATTGCTGTGCTTTTTTTCCTTTCCTTTTTCTTTTTGCCTGCTTCATCGATGACTACAACAGCAAGATTTTTTTTTCTGTTACAATTCCTTCTGAGATAAATAAAGGCATCCACTGTCAACCCAGAGTCCTAGGGTCTTAGCTGCCTGCCTGCTGCAATCCAAAATCCATGGTATCAAAGACATACTGCCAAGCTTCAGCTAGTGATCCAGCCATTGCACAATGCTGTTCAAGAGCACTAATAAAACTGTCAGGTGTGTCTCAGACCAGAACGACCATAAGTGAGTACTGGCTCTAAGGAAGGGCTGGGGGAAACAGGGACACAGGTAGCACTCTGACCAATCTTCCTAATGGAGGTGAAAAAGAAATCATGTCAGAAAATTCTATTTTGTTCCATGTTTATGGCCAACAGGTTAAAGGAGAAACAGAAGACAGGATCTCAAGTGTAGTAGGATTGTGACACATTCTGCACCGCATGTCCCCAATGCTTTCATCAGTGAACCACTAGAAGAAAGTTCTGCAAAACACATTACTATATGATTCTTGGATGAAAACTGTATTTGTTATTGCCTTGTTTTGAAAAGATTGACTAAAGCTCAGCTAGAAGCAGAGTGATGCATAGTAAGGTACACTTCAAATTTGCAGAGCATCCAGCTGTGTAGAGTAGAAAAACCTTCACAGGACTGGTTCAAAGAGTTGTCAATTAATCATTGGCTGTGGAATTGGTGTGATGAAATAGAGAGACATGTTTTGCATCTCAGCAGGAAAATCAAATGCACAGTTACAAAGCAGAGAGAAGCAAGTTATCTACAGAACTGCAAAAAGATCTTAGATACAACCATGTGCAATCTGAGTTAACACTATGATTCTTTTGCAAATATGGCATTTTATGAGAGGTAATTAGTCCACATCTTGGCACTACTGATGCCTCAAATCAGAACCAGAGCCCCATTTTGAATTATATGTTTCAAGATTTCTGCAATCTGAAGAGTCAAAAAAAACCAACACAGAACAACACCAGGTTGTAATATACAATCTAGGAAGAAAAGCTGAAAGATTTGGGTTTGTTTAGTCTAGAAAAGAGGCTGAGAGAATACATAAGTCTTCAAAAATGTTATAAATATGACAGTGATCAAGTGTTCTTCATGCCCAGCAAGGTTAGAAGAATAGTCTGCTTACCTTGTGGCAAAAGATTTTTTAGCTACTAGGAGAAAATAACTAACAAAAACAGCCATATGCTGGAACAGCTACTGAGGCTGGTCATGGAATCCTCATCACTGGAGTCCACTATGGAAAGGTTAGACAAATCACTGTCAAAAATAGTCCATGGCTTGGCCACAAAACAGAGAGATGGACTGGTCGTCTGAGCTTGCTCCCATTCCTACGCTTTTATGATTTACTAGGGAATATGTAGTTTCTTGCACAAGCCACTCTTTTTCGGGGTTTAACAAGTCACACTGACGAATATATTGCATGCACAAACCTCTATCCTGATGCCAAGTATTTCAAACTCTATTTAAAACTTTACCACTGTAAAAACTGTTATGTTCTAGCAGGAAAATCCAGGAAGTAGTACTCTGCAATATTATTGTACCAAGGGAGAAGCCAAGTCATTTCAAAAGACCTTTCAAAATTTCCTGTGTGACCACAGAACAAGGTCAGAAAAGGACAATGACATTTCTCTGTCAAAAGGTAAGAAAAGCCCAACACAGTTGGGGTTGTCACAGTTTGACAAAAGCCAATACACAGCAGTGGCTGAAGGCTACTTGGAAATACAATCAACACATAGTTACAACAGGAACTCTCCTGTGTCCAGCACATCTTCAGTACAAAAACTAACAGCTAACAAGCCAATACTTTTAAGCTTTCATCCTTAAGCTACCTCGGGATGCTTATAACTGATTAACCTCATGAATTTGTTGAGCACGTCACAAACTTACTAATTAAGGATCCCCAAATACTTAGATCATTGCATTTGAAAAGTGAATACTTACTGTCTGGATCAAACTATAATTAGTTCTTGCACGACGACTGAGAAAGCAGACCTCACGTGTCATTGAGCAAAATCAAGAAAAAAAAACAAAGGAAGACTACTCCGAAAGAACTGACAAGAATAAGATTTGCTAAAGGCAGATGTACTACTGGCTATGGCAGGAAGTAACCTCAGAAGAAGTAAGTGTGTTGACCCCGCTCAATTGATGAAGGCACCAAGCGTAGCAAAGGCCTACGTAGACTCAACAGCACAGTGTTAAATTCCAGGAAAAAAATCAAGTAAGGCTAAAATCTTTAACACTTGAGATTCATTATCATCTCCACAAAAGATCCACTGGAGTAGCTATGCTGATCTGACAAGGCCTAATTCAGAAAAGTACTTAAGCTTCTGACGTCTTGCAAATTTCAAGGGTATCCAGGCAATTGATAAATTCTGTCTTGGTCGGAAAGATTCTCCTGAGTTATTTCCCCTCATGAACCATTTCACAGAAGCATCTGAAGACAGCCAGGAAGAATGTGAGATACCTGCAAGAATAGTTAATAAAAACCATAGCCAACAAGGGACTGGATGCTTCGCTTTCTTGCAAAATGTTTAATGCAAGTTTCTGCAAAACATCTTTTTGGTTTAGGACATTTCTACATACAGATTCTGTTTTTCAGAGAACCCATTCCTGCATTCCTTGCAAACCCAAAACACCCGCTGACATCATTAGGCAATGCATTGGCATCAGAAATAGGGGACTAAGCCAACGAGGTTGTGGGTAGCCAAAACTGTGCTGGAGACAGTTCATCCTGGTTCGGTCAAACTAACTTTTGAAATCACAGCTGGTTTGCAAATTGTGAATCTCCTAGGGTCCTAGCAGACCCCACTCCTCACTACTGCTGGCAGCTCTTTGAGAAGCTGATCCACCCATGTTCAGAGCAGATGGCCACGCTTCTTCCTTCCTCAACCCCCACAAGCTAGAACACAGAAATCCCTTCTCTAATGCTTAGGGAAACAACTATTCCCAACTCCTGTCCCAGTCCCATTCCCATGCTCCCTGGGCCCACTCCCAGAACCAATTCCTACGCGATGGGCTACACATCCTGCTGGTGGAGAAGGGTTAGGAGGGACTGTCTTCAAAAGATTTAAAATCTTATTAATGAATACAATACGAACTTCAAAGTTCTACTGGGCAGCAGGATTTGTGTAATGGCAAGAAAGAAAAACAAATGTATCTTGAATCCTGACACCACTAAAGACAGTGGAGGGAAACACCCTCGGAGCCAGGATTTCAATTAACAACTGATTACTCATTCTTGTAATGGATGGAAGGAATCTGCTTGAGAGAAACGTAGCAAAGGAAACTACAAATGGATGGAAAACAAAAATCACAAAGGCTAAGGGTTGAGAAAAAAAGCCAGATTCAATTATAATGAAAGCAGCTAAAATAAACTTGAACCCTTGTTAGTTAAAATGGGAAAAAAGCTTTGTTAGTATTAGCTAAATAGGCCTCCTGTAAAGAGTCATTGAGCCCTTAATTTTCTGCTATTTGCACTTTGTCTAAAGATCCTTTTTCATCTTTTTAAAGCCCACACATATGACCACCATATAACCTAATATATAGAAAGTGCAAGGAAGCTACAGATTAACGACTAACTCTGCTCTCCATCTGGCAAAAGAGTTTTGATGATTAGCTTGCAGAGCAAGGAGCAAATCCAGCCCTTGAAGTGGAAGTCTCTTCTTCACACAGTCAGGGTCAGTTGTCCCCATGCACTGACAAAATCTTAGGAAGGTTAGCCACTTCTCTGGTCCTGAACATGTTATGATCTTCTACATTTCTGTCAAAATTCAGTTCTTGGATATAACAGTCTCATCCAGCTATTTCATGCTGAAGGCTGTGGACGTGTGACCCCTTGGATGAATCCTAAGAATGCAGAATCTCAAACACAAAACTTTGTTCAGAAAATCCTCTTCTTACAGGGACACTACTGTAAAGTAAAAAAGAATTTTCCTTTCCTATATTAGAGCTGCAAGTTCAAGATTTTTTTGTAGAGTTGATTTGTCTGGGCACAAATCTGTATCTGTATCAGTACTGCACCAGTCTCTCTTCTACAGCACACTCCTACCCAGTGAAGCAGGCAGATAGAATTATGATTATTTTATTGTTATGACTTATTACTATGATTATTACTTCATTATTTTATGATTATTACTTCAAGGCCTTGGGACGGATGGTGAAGGAACCTGGGGCACAGGTTATTGTTTTTCTTTTTTCTTCCCGTTGCAGTCAGTGACCTTGGAAAGAATAGAGGGATCCACTTGTATTAATACATGGCTCTGGGGCTGATGTCACCACCACTGGTTTGGGTTCTTCAACAATGGGATCCCTTACACAGCACCAGGCTTGCTGGCATCTGATGAAGTTCACCTTTCTCAAAGTGGGAAGAGACTCTTTGCTCAGGAGCTTGCATGGCTCATTGGCAGGGCTTTAAACTAATCTTGAGTGGCAAGGGAGAGAACATCAGGCTTTACTGTGACAAACTATAGACACCGTGCCATGGTTAGAGGGATGAGGTGCTAATGACAACCCTCAATCTGTTGCTCTGAGGCATACTGAGAACATCACGGCACGGTCTTTTGGGGATGAGCCAGGAGCTCCTGAGGTATTAGAAACCAACAGGGAAACACTGCTGAAATACCTTAAAGGAATTAAGGAGCCTCTCTCTCAGAAGGTCACACAGCTAACAGCCAAGCCGAAGTGCCTCTACACCAATGCACACAGCATGACTAACAAACAAGAGGAGCTGGAAACTACTGTCCTAGAAAGTTACAACCTAGTTGCCATTACTGAAACTAGTTGCCATTACTGAAACTTAGTGAGATAATCCCATGACTGAATTGCAACTGTCAATGGCTACAGGCTGTTCCGAAGGGACAGGAGAGGACGAAGGGGTGGAGGCACTGCCCTCTACATCAAGAAATTGATGGAGTGTGACAAGCTGCCCCTGAAGAAGAGCTGCATGCAGGTTGAAAGCTTATGGGTAAAAAGCAGAGACTGAGGCAACAAAGGAAACCTTGTTGGTGTTTACTACAGGCTGCCTTATCAAAGGGAGCCTACCAATGAAGTCTTCTTACTCCAGCTGCAGGAGGCTTTGCACTCACAGACTCTCATCCTGCTAGGGGACTTCAACCCTGACATCTGCTGGAAAAGTAGCACAGTGAGCAACTGATGATGGCAATCCAGAAGACTCCTGGTGTGCATTGGTGATAGCTTCTTAAGCCAGGTAACAGGCAGTCCTACCAGAGGAGACACAATACTAGGCCTGATGATCACCAATACAAGTGAACTCATTGGTGATGCCACTCATTGTGACTCATACTTATCGGTGGAGTTCACAGTCCTGAGGGATATGGAACAGGTGAGGAGTATAGTCAAGACAATGAATTTTAGGAAAGCAAACTTTCAACTCCTCAAGGAATTAGTCAACAGGACACTCTGTGAAATGGCCCTTAGGGACAAGGGAGTGGAATAGAGATGAGAGACCTTTAAGGATGATTTCCATTGAAAGCAAGAGCTCTCGACCCCAAGTGTAAGAAATCAAGCAAGGAAAGGAAGAGACCAGCATGGCTGAGTTGAGTTTGACCTGTGGGTCAAACTAGAGGGCAAGAGGAAAATTACAAGCAGTGTCAGGAGGGACAGGTATCTAAGAAAAGTATAGAGGCACTGTCATGTGGTCATGTAGGGATAAGGTCAGGAAGGCCAAAGAACATATAAGCCTCATATCAAAATTCTGTAATTTAAAGTCCCATTTTGGGATCTGGAAGAGTCTGCAGTTCATATTCATTGCAATTACAAGACCTTATCATGCAGTGGAATTCATTGTTCATTAGCATCAGAATGTGGTTTTAGTTTAAGAGCACTTCTATATAGATTAAAGCAAAATGTTCATGAAGGATTTGATAGAGGACAATGTTTTTTGAATGAAGCAATAAATAAGAAATTTCACAACCTCCTTCGACAGCAAATCAAATTCTCCTTTTCCATCCCTTGACCAGATCTAAAGCAATTCTGTTGACAGCAGAGGAATGAAACTGTTGTAGAAACCCTTGAAGAAGTCCTACCCCTGTTGAAATCAGTGGAAAAACTCCCATTGACTTCAGATCCCATATGTGTAGCTCACAGGCACAGCACTGCTCTTGGTTGGCCTACTAACCTTTGTGACTTAACTTGTGCTATGCTTCCCATTTGCAGTCTCTGAGGTAACCCCTCTGTGATGTTGAAGGTTCCTGGCCTAAGGTATCATCTTCTTTGTTTACTGTCTGGCTGCATAGATGTCTGGCACAGATTTCAAAGTACAGTAGTTCAAAAATATGCTTGGTGCATATATGCATAAACCCTGTAGTGGATTGCATCACACATCCTGCATCTGAAACTATAATCACACACCCAGTGCTCTCTGTATTATTCATGGTTTGCATGAAGCAGGTAATAAAACACAGCCATATCAGTAGCTTGGCTTAGTAGTTTAACATCATTAACTAAGTGGATTTATTCCAGAATAGCATCAAGTAAATGAGTTCAGGATATTTTTCTTTATGTGTGTAAAAAAGAAACATAAATACTCTGAGAGATCAGCATGGTTCACTAATCCAGTTTCCATCTGTGCCAACATTCACAGTACATACAAGAAATTCCATACTGTACAGTTACTGAGATACATTCCCTCCAATTTTGCAGGGCTTGGCACAGTCAAATCCTCCAAACAAATTCAAAAGCATATTTAAAAGTACCAACTTAGTCTCAACAAAACAAGTACCTCAGAGCAATAAAAAAACTGTTCTACAAGCTCCTAGGGAGGTTGCTTAGTGTATTGAAAGGACTCAATCATCCTGAACTTGCTAAAGTCAAGCATTTAAGCAACATTTAGCTTACATAACCTAGTGATACCGAATCACAGTTAAACTGCCCAAGTGAACCAAGGCAGTGATGGGAAAGCACAGTAAATTAGATTCCAGACCACATTTTATATCATAGAATCACAGAATATTCAGAGCTAGAAGGGACCCACAAGGATTCTCAAGTCCAGCTCCTAACCCTCTGCAGGACACCCCAAGGATCACACCATGTGCCTGAGAGCATTGCCCAAACACTTCTTGAACTCTGTCAGGCTTGGTGGTATAACCACTTCCCTCGGGAGGCTGTTCTAAAGCCTGATCACTCTCTGGGTGAAAAACCTTTTTCTGATATCTACCCTGAACCTCCTTTGACTCAATTTCCTACCATTTCCTCTAGTCCTGTCACTGTCCACAAGAGTGAAGAGATCAGTGCCTGCCCCTCAACATTCGTGAGGATGTTGAAGACGGCAGTGAGGTCTCCCCTCATTCTGAGGTCTCCTTCGCTGTCCAGCTTCAGTGGAACATTATAATTAGTTTTGTCACCACATACAGAGGTTGTCCCTTTTCTGGGTTTTATGGTTGATTTTGTACTCCAGGCTACTGTTATTTTACTACCAGCCTTCTAAAAGGGCTGATGCAGCCGTAACAGAGTGGAGGTACTGGAGTCACAGCGAATCCCAAGTTGTGACAGACATTTGGGACTGGTGTCCCTTCTCAGGCCTTCACTTTCTCACAGGTCATGGACACTGGCAATTTAGACTTGGCGAGAGGCAAGTTCTGGCTTGTTTGTTCCAGGCTGAACAGGACAACCAAAGAAACATCAAAGTCTTGGGAGGAATAAACAATTCCCCCTTTACTCTGGACAGGAGGTGCTGCTCTAACTAGAAAAATCTGACCAATATTGAAATCTGCCTTTTATCCATTCCTAGTGGAATCAAAACCATTATACAGTCTAAATAGCTGAAAAAATTTCTTCCAAGTCAATTAATATCAACATCCTTGATCTTAGAGTAATACCTCATCATAGGTTACTGTTCTTGCTATTCAAAGACAGGCAAAAATCTGCTGTAACTTTCTATAATCTCTACTACACATATGAAGTTTGACAGAAACACAGTATGTATACGCATAGATTTCTGCAGGTAGGAGGGTTCATCATGTTCCTTTTCCCATATTCTTTGATCAGCTGATCCTAGAGAGGATTTCTAAAGCTTGTAGTCCAATTCTGGCTCTAAAACATAGCCAGCTTGCCCTAGCCATTTGGCAAGAAACAGCAAAATTGTGTTAACAGTTTCTTTCGAGAATACATGTTAGTAACTGCCAAGTGACAGTTGTAATGACCCTGATGGATTTCTCCCCTTAGGCCCTTTTTGTTTAGAACCCAGTTTGAGCCCAAAAAGAAAAAAAGTCTTTGCCATAAACTCTCCCATCACCCTGAGCTTTCTCCACCACCACCAGCACTATATCTTATGACAGTAAAGTAAGAAGCAACCTTCTGCATAAGGAAGAGCTACTCCCACCTGGGATTATAGACACCAGAGCATGCATTAAGGGCTTGAAGCAAAGCCTGCTAAAATTTAAGGAGTCTTTCCATTGACTTCAACAGAATCACAGAATCACAGAATGTTAGGAGTTGGAAGGGACCTCGAAAGATCATCTAGTCCAACCCCCCTGCTTGGGTCCTGACAGTGTATTTTTATGCATTCATTTTTTTCACTTGTTTAAATAAAGCACCATTTCTCTGAAATCCAGGCAGAAAGACTCTAATACTTTTGGTATTGTATCAGGGCAATGGTTTAATCATAAGTTAAATTAAGAAGAGCCACTGTCTCAGCCAAAAAAAGAGGCTAACTCTCACATACCACCTGTGCACTTCATCTCTGGCTCAGCATTGACCTTGGTTGACAGGAACATGTGCCTGAAAATTGCACCCAAGAGGAAACTCATCACAACATGAACAATCACAGTAGAATGATAAACACCCACACTGCACAAGAAGCTGCCAAACCCTCACAGCAGCCAGGACTCCAACTGCATCTGGAAGGAAATATGCATGTACCAAAGGAACGTATGTGTGCATATGTGAGTATATACATATGTGTTTACTCACACTCTCCTGCTCCAGTTTGTGCCTAGAGTGCCATGTTTCATTGTGTAATAAAACGTAGGTGTAAAAATATCTTTCTGCTCCTTTATGACAGAGACAACTAAGATTATCGGGTTCCCTATATGCAATCACAACAGAAAGTTATGATGTCTTGAAGTGATTGTATCCTACTGATCTATTCAGATCCACTTTTCCCATTAACAAGATAACTTATGTGTTTAGCCTTGAGTAGGTAGGATTTCCTTTTAATAATTTATAATTAAATGCTCCCACAAGATCATCAAAAAACTCAGTAAAAAACTATTATAACTGTGTTTCCTCTTAACTAATAGAGGAAATAATGGGGTTTAAATGTTAAATATTTACTTGCACATGTGGTCTTATGCAAGACTCCTGCTGTGGAAGTCTAAGGTTGGCAGACATCTTCAAAGACAAACTGAAGAGCCAAAAACGTCTTTAGGGGCTTAGATCTGCTCACAGGCACAGGTACTTGCACCAGGAGACCACAATGCATTCATGCAGAAGTCACTTAAACCATCAAATATCAGATGCATTCAGAGTTGACACTCCTAGAGTAAGCCTTTCTGCAAAAGTATTTGAGATGGAGAAATGACCTGGTATGCTAGCAGAGACTGAAAACAGTTACTGCTTTCTTCTAACATCTACCTAAAGTACTTATTATCTCCTGCCATCTCTAGAGGTCCATAGACCAAGATCTGTGCTTGAGTCATGGGGGCAATAAAAGGAGTTGAAGGTGCTCAGTTCCATGAGAAGTATACTTGTAGCAACACAAGCAAGACTGCAAGAAATCCATTTTTTCTGTGCTTGTGTGTCAATCACAGGAGATCCATATCACTCACTTATGAAGGAGACAAGGAAAGAAGTTGATCTCTGGTGAAACATATATTCAGGGTTTAAGACTAGGTACACTTGCAGTCTGCCTGTAAAAATGTCTGATAAAACTTCAATTTGAAGGTCAAATCTGACATCTCTTAGGTAGCTTTCACACTGCAAGTGCCAACTCTGCTGAAGATGTGTGAAACCCTTGGTGTGGCTAGAAAAAGCTGTGGATCAGCTCAAGCAGCAGATCCTGCACGGTGCTGAGCCACTACAGTTCCTCTACAATCACTGGTGGGGTGCATTCTTCCTGCTCTTACCCACATGTGTGCACTGCAGCATTTAGCCATGTAAATAAGGGATGAAACAGTGGTGAGGATGCATGGTTTTGTTTTTGTTTCAAAGACTGTCTGTGCCTGCAGACTTGCCAAAGCCAGATGCTGTAACTCTGCATAGTGTTACTCTGCAAGATGGGCCAGAATCTTCCAGACACTGGGTGTGGTGGGTGCAAGGCCACCTCATTAGCCGTTTGAAGCGGCATGGGTAGTTTCCATTGTGGTCTAGCAGCCATGCAAGACGCACCCAAAGAAGCTGGGTAAACTGCATACAGGAATTAGCCTACACTAAATTCCATGCTTCCACAGCTGGATTGCTACCCGTAACCCAGTGAGCTCGCTGAACGTGAGGTAGGTACATCTCCAGTGAGAGGAAATATGAAATATTGAGACAGGAGGCCCTCCTTTCTGCATTCTACAGCACAGAACATCACCCTGATGCTGGAGAACAAGATGTGAAATGGCTCCCTTGAAATAAAGGTAAGTTTAGTGAGGAATCAGGAGGCAGATCTGCTCAACGGAGTGTCTCAAAGCAGGAAAATAGCAAGCTTACAAGGTTTTAACTACTAAGCTGGAAGTCCTGGAAACCCTGACCTTAAAAGGAGCAACTTCTCACTAAGGGTACAGAAAACATGGAGATCCCAGTAATTTCCAGTATATCCAGAATTTGTGATCACCTACCAGTAAATATGAACCGAGAGCTTGGAAGCCCTGCAGCAGACTTCCAGACAGCCCACAGAGCAGGGCTGCCAAAGCACCACCAATCCCATATAGCCCCACAGCTGCTCTACAGAGCTGGTAGTCAGTCACCTGTCAAATGCCATTTTCGCTGAGAAGCTGCAGAAACCAGGAAGCACATTTATTTCTGAAATAAAATGTTTGTTGCTTCCAGAATGAAATTATCTCAAAATTTCTAGTTGGCAGAAAAATTTCTTTTTATTTCCCAGATCAATTTGAACCACCACCTCCACCCTCCCCCCCCCAAAAAAAATCCCATGAAGCAGAAACTGTTCTTCAGCCAGTTTAAACTGATACAAAGTGGAAAGGAAAAAGGAGGGAGGAATAGTGTTAACCAGTATAAACCTTCTTGAGACTTTTATATCGCCAGGCTTGTTTTCACATAAGCAAAGATGTTGATACCAGAAGGAACAACTCCAGTTTCTTATCTAAACCTTTATAGGAGCTCAGATCAAATTACCACCACTTAACAAGTTACCACACGTCAGCTGAACCAAGCAGTCTCTGTACATCCTCAGCCCTTAACTAGTGTATGACAATGCATTTGACATAATCACTTCTGTTACAGGCTAAAGCAAGTGTCTTTGCCCTAACTACACCACAGCCTAAATGTATACACACCACATTTAACATACAGAATCACAAAATCATAAAATATCTTAAGTTGGAAGGGATTTGATACATACCTCATTAATCTGCAGAAGTTTGAATGTATGTGTAAGAAAAGAGACAATAATTTACTTGTGACACCATTGCTTCGCTCTTTTAAAATGGTGCAGTTCAGAGCACCACGAGACTAAAGATCATAACTCTTTTACACAACAAGCAGGAGCGACAGCTGTTACTCTCCCAGTTACTAATGAAATTAATTCATTAACTAATAATTAATTAACTACTAGTACTATTTATCAAACTCTTTCATACAGGGATTATGCCTGAGTCTTATAAGAAATCTCTCCCTACCACAAAATACACCGCAGATCACTACCTGAGCATATCACTCCTTTGCTGCTATGCTCAGTTTGCAGATTCAGAAGGCAAATATTTTAACTAGTCTAAAAGTCACTCAGGAAATCTGTGGTGTAACAAAGTCTAAAATACAATAGACCCCTATATCCCTTTCACACACCCATACTTCCTCAATGATGTGTCCTTTGAGACTACACTCTGTCTTGGTTTCCCAAGTTAGTTGTCAGGAATATTAGCTTATGATCATTGAAAATAATGAGACTGCTCCTTTTGCTATCAACTGAACCTTTGAAACTAATTTTAACCGGAACAGGCTCATTAGCTTCAGAAATTTACAGATACCACAATGCTTCCCTCATATTGCAAATAGAGAAGTAGATTAATCAGTAGTTTCTAGTGAGAGGGACCATGTATAAATGAAAGTATTTAATAATAGAAACATATATATATTTACAGCATGTATGTTGCTGAAATGACAAAAGACTGAAGTTTTACTTCCACAGCCATGGAACAGCCTACAGATTCATGAAACATCCTCCATCTAACTTCTGCCTTGTTTAGTTTCTCAAGGTCTCTGTTAACTTATTTCTTAGTCCATAACACTGCAAGTTTGACAAAGATTTTAAACTGCTACCATTTACAAGGAACAAATAGCCTACATCTATGGAAATTATTCCATTATTTTACCCTAAAATAGAGATGTAGGGGAAAGGTGCATGTTTCAACACTGAGGTCAATATACAAAAGCCCTAGCTGATCCTCCTACAGGACTATCAAATATAAAGATGAAATATCCCATGATTTGCCATAATTAAGAATATTCTTGCTTCCCAACATTTGCTGCAGTTCTAGCAAGTCGTGAGACAGTAAACTTTAATCTGTAACATCACTGAAAGTGTTGTTTTTAAAGGTTGAAAATGTTTTAGCACTAAATATTAAGTCACTCAGAGATTGGAGTATGTATGGGATCAATTTTTCAACACATTTCTTCAGGTTTTTATACTGTGAAAAAAAGTGGGGTTACTCTGGCATAAAACCAGTGCAATGGAATGGAAACTCATGCCTGTGGTCACTAACGTGACCTAGTTGTATATACAAAAGCATATGGGAAAAAAATATTAAGAAAGCATGTCAAAGCCCAAACATATTCTAAAATGACTTTCCAATGGGACACTAAGTAAAATGAACATGTTTTTTGATAAACAGTTTAGTAGCATTTGTTGGAGAGGGTATGAGTCTCACTTTTCACTCATTGTTGGGACTACAGAATTTACGTCCAAGTCAGTAATAGAAAGTTGCACCCCCTTGCCACCAAACTGTGGCTGTGCCTGCAGTAGGCCAAACTGTGTGGCACAAAGATGTCACGTGCCATCCAAAGTTACAGAGGGAAGCAGATGCCAGCAAAAGATCTGGAAGTGGTGGAGTCACCATTCCTGGAGGTGTTTAAAAAGCATATAGATGTGCTACTTAGGGACATGGTTTATTGGCATGGTGGTGATAGTTTGATAGTTCGACTTGACAATCTTAGAGGTCTCTTCCAACCTTAATAATTCTGTGATTCTGTGATATCATTCTAGCTGTTAGGCTGTGCTGTCTCCATTTCAATTCTCTCTCAGACAGTTTCTTGCTGAATCCAAGACTATCTTTTGAGTTTTGCCCTTGGTTTATGTTCTCATAATAATTACACACAGTAAATGTCAGAAAAGATTCATGAAGGCCATGAGAAGATAAGCCAAGCAGCAAAGAAGAAATTCCTGTGCTAGGCAAAGCTATGAGACACAGCTCAGGAAGGATTGCAGTCTGGAGAAAAATGGCTTGGCAAGTAAAAATGAAGGCCATAAAGTCATAGCCTTCACTGAGAAAATTAATTTAAATCAACCATACATGAGAAGGTCCATACTGCTGTTTGCTCCTTTGGGTTTGTTTTTCTCAGTTTAGAATCAGATCTGCCTTTGAGCTCTTTCTGCCAAACTCTTGACAAGTTTCATTTTGAAAACTGACAACAAGAAGGAAGCTTTTAACTGTTTTATATTAATCTACTTCAAACTCTTTTTTATCTAGCTAGAGGCTGAGTTTAATCAATTACAGGTTATTTCTCTAAAGTAGGCCTCAGCTCAACTTAACCACAGTTTACACTGTGGCCTACATTACTAAATTCCAATGGCATTTAACTTTTTAAGGTCTTTCTTTAGAGTGGTAACATTGAGATTACATGATACACAGACAAGGGTTTAGGAAATGCCAGCTGGTTACTCCTGAAAGGATTCACTGATGGACTCCACCACCACTAATGGAAAACTGAAGAATGCACTTAGCCAGAACGATGTCAGACGTTAGGATTTCTCACTACCCATCACACATACACACAAAAAAAACCCTCTTTCATGTTTACTGGGAAGCTCCTGGAAGAGCCCAATTTTGCATTCCCCGCAAACCCCCAGATTCCCTTGGATTTCACTGACAATTTTGGGTTGCACAAGTATAAATCCCTCTCCAACTAGTAACTTCTGCCAGAGCCACAAAAGGCATGACTCTCCTACAACTGTTAGCCAGAAGATTTAGCTTTTTGAGCTCAAATTTTCAAACTATCCTCTAGCTCTAGTAGTTCCAGGTTCAATTCCTGGTAATGATTAGGACAACAGTTACTTCATGGCGAACACAGAATCTATCTCCAAATACTTCAAAAATTCTTAATATAGAAGAATGCCTTTATTTTAGTATGCATAAATATATAACCACATACTATCTCAAGATATGATTGTGGGGGAAAAAAGCGTTGAAAACTGATTTGTAATAGGAGATGCAGATTAATAATAAATGGTTACATAACACAAAATGGCACATTATATTAGGAATCATGAACTGCAATAAAAAACAGATGTCACTGTGTCTGTAACAACCCTGCAAAATTCTACTTGTCTGTTACCTATGAGATGGGGTTTTTTGCATTCACTCGTGTTAAAACTTGCAAATTCCCATGGCAAAGACCAGTCAAGGAGCTTTTTTTGTCTGAGCTTATAAGGTTTGATAATAATTTCTAATTTGCCTATTACAGAAAACGAGAACTGCAAGCAACAGACTCAATAACATAATATTATCTTTTTATGTACTTACAGCTTATATTTAGGAGGAAAAACACATTCAGTGAGAAAATGATAGCTTTTCAAGGATTTAAACAAAGAAAGAAAAAACATCAGATCAGAATTAAGGCTTATAAACAGGAAGATATACAGCAATAATTGCATAACAACCTTCCTGCAAAGCTTTCTCTCTTCCACCATTAAAAGGCACACTGGAAAAAATACAACAGGTTGCTCCTAAACATGATGTAGTTAGTAGGAATCAAATGTTGGTAGAAAAAAAATGCAGTGACTATATCCCTGTACCAATTAATTATCTTTTATCTAAATTTTGTTTTCCTTGTATTCTGTTACTACAAAAATCTTGACTGTACTTCAAGTTATAATATTAACTAAATATATCTGATTTTCTGCACTGACTTGAGGAAGCCTACTATATGAGCACATACTCTTTTCTACACTGCAGCCTAACACAAAAACTGCTTAAAATCCCAACTCTGTGGGATATGCTTATCCATACTTACATGTTTGGCAGCTCAAGACCCAAAAGAGGCAAAGCAGGTTCCTTTCTCCCAGTGCATATTAAGGTCTCTTCAAAACCCACTATCCATGCAAGTAACTCCAGGTCTCAGACAAATAAAATGCTTATAATAATATGAAGTGCACAGTCAAGACAACCCCCATCCAGTAAATGTATTTCACAGAATCACAGAATATTAGGAGTTGGAAGGGACCTCGAAAGATCATCTAGTCCAACCCCTCTGCCGCAGCAGGATTCCCTAGACCAGGTCACACAGAAGCGCATCCAGACAGGTTTTGAATATCTCCATAGAAGGAGACTCCACAACCTCTCTGGGCAGTCTGTGCCAGTGCTCTGTCACCCTCACTGGGAAAAAATTCCTACGTGTGTTCACACGGAATCTCCTATGCTTCAGCTAGCAAAGGACACCAAAAGTCTTCAAAAGTAAGAAAGAATTTCCTTCCCTTCAGAAACACTCCATGTATTAACTTGGATTCACATATTAGTTTCTTTTTCCTACCTCCACAAAACACATTCAAAATTGTATCAAGGGCTAGCATCAGGTAGTAGGTCCATGCAAACTCCTCCGTTCCTGTAGTGACCAACTTCTACAGGCAGATAAATTAACAAAATTCAGCACATAAACTGGTTAGACTCCTTGTTATCGGGAGCTGGAAAAGTCTACATATTTACTTTTGTAATCAAGCTGAATACTATAATCTAAAGAAATAGAACGACTTGACTTCTGTCTGCATAGAGAAGAAAGTGCAAGCTGTTGCAGAAAAAATAACATTTACTGATGATATACAAATTTTAAAAGACAAGTGTGAATAAACAAAGGCTGTTTCATCAAATTCCGTTATAGTGATATGCAAACAAAATGCCAACATGCATTACATTAATATGATGCAGTTATGGGCAGGTAGTTGACTCTTTCAAAATCAGTGATGCTGAAAACCATGAGACTGTATTTCCTCATTTCCCTGCACAGTACATTCTGTTTGGCCTATCATGGGAAAATTCCCTTTGTTTTAGTCAACTTCAAAGTCTGCTTTGGTGCAAAATTCCCCTCAGATACAGTGATGTGACCACTTGACCCAAGCCGTGAACAGCGTCTTTTGCAATGTGTGCTGTTCACATGCCAAGAGCTCTTTCACTGATAGACTCTTTATTGGGAAATTAGGTAAACTGGCCAACTATGTGTATCAATTAAAGGTAAAACTCTGATAAAAGCTGGCTACGAGAACAGAAAAACAGGGGTTTATAACAAGCTTGGGGGAGAGAAGAGCAGAAAAAAAGATAAAAAAATAGTCTCTGAAAATGAGACCAATTCAATTTAAATACTCTGTGTATACACCATGAATTTACTTGTCACCATGATAATCACAGGATCCATCAAGAAACAGTATCCCTGTATGAGGAGAGGCCCAAACAGTCCAACAGTTTTGTACAGGGCTGTCCTGAGAAGACTGGCCACGAAAAGTCTTACCTGAGACCTCTACCAGAACCTGCAGGCAGTATGTAACTCAATTCCCTAGCAGAGCTGAGATACTTACAAAACGAGATGACAGCTGGGCATGGTTTTGTGGAGCCTAGCAAGGCCCACACAGGGCAGTTGTATGACTACATCCCTTTGCAGGTCTATCTGCTAGAATTTTTCTCAAGTTTACACAGGCCATCTGTGTAACAGCCCAAGTGACAATGTCAGTGCACCACCACCTACCACGCCACTGACTGAACAACAACACCGTCTCACTCTTTTCGGCCACCTGCTGCCACAGCTCTCTCCACTATAAGCCTCTAATTTGGAAAAAAAAATCCATGCAGGGGCATTTCTCATGGAAAGAAGAAATAAACATCCTTGGGACCAAGGTGTAAGGAAGTAGGGGTCTAAGAGGCAGATGCTCTAGCAGGAGCAAATTGGATTCTGGTTAGAGAGCCACTGCTGCAAGTACATTTTGAAAAGCTTACATATTGCAGGGTTCCTTAGCTACTCCACACTGTACACTGCACTATATAATCTCCCAGTGCAGTAGGTGGGCTGGCTATTTTTAAAGTGCTTTGGATGAGTTTAGGCTCATTATCATGCCTCTTTGATTTTCCTCCTTTTTGCAAAAGAGACTGAGTTTTCACTCCAAAATAGATATGTGTAGCAAAAGAAAACAAACTCAGGCTTTATATAAAATTTACATTGAACATGAAATTATGTCTAAGTACAAGACAAATCATTTTGATAAGTGGTTAATAAGTTAATAAAGATACTATTTATCAACCCACTGGAGTTGAATATTATAGTGATTTATAATTCTCTGGAATGTTTTTTACTGATGTATTTATAACTGCTTACACCACATGGTCCTCACATGGCTAACAAGCTCTGCAGGAGCTGTTCGTTATTTAGGAAAATTATGTTAATGGAATCTTGACATAAAGTGAGTGAACAGACAACGTATTATATTATATTTTATAATCCATACATGAACTAAAGTATTTATCAGACCATTCTTTAAATAACCGTTAACATATTATGCCAGCAGCAGTGACTCATGCATATTAAATAAGAAAGTAAAAGCAATGGAAAACTCTTCTATTGCTGTCAAAAATGGCACCTAGTGAGCTGCAAAGCAGTAATAAATACACACTGCTGAATCCATTCTCAGGTTAAAGAGTTTGAAGCTCAGCCTGAGAAACTGTTTGGATAATAAAGTGTCTCATTAATTCTTCCTGGCAGAGGTAAGAGACAGATGTTGTATGCACTGTGTCCTTTTGTTCAGTAGCTGGGAACAACGCTGCTCTCTCTTAGGGCTCTGCCCAAGTAGCTAAGGAAGACCTCACCAGTCCTCCCTAAGGCAGGCACTCAGTATTCAGATGGCACTGACAGCTGCTGCAAGAGAAGGGTTATGAACTCTTGCACTTCCACAACTCAATTTCAAACAGACTTTCAGTGCCAAGAGTCTTGCACAAAGGCTTGTTTACAGATTAGGAAAATGAATAGGAAAATAATGTAGTTACTCCTGTGTAAAAAAATTTAACTGAACTCTACATATATCCCAAAGGTCCTACAATTCACATCCAAACATAGACTTAGACACATAGGGATAAGGTGATTTTAATACAAAGAGAATTTCCAGAAAAGCATTGTTTGAGATTTATTGACTAGTTAGACAAACTAAATGACCAGCTTATGCTGGAAAGAATCAGACCCTTCTTCTCAATTGACTGTGATCTGGCTAGTAGGACTCAAGACTGGACTCGATACATCTATACTGGATGCTCTCTCTGGGTTTGACCCAACAAACTTACCATTCCTGTGTACACATTCGGATGTTCACCTTCCTCTTTGTCTCTCCCTCTCCTCTTTTGAGGACAAACACTGGTTGTATTGATGTTTTTCCCTACTTTCATCTAGGTGTCTTGACTTTGAACTAGAACAAAGTAGAGAAGACTTACTTCCACAGCAACCTCCAACCTTTACCCATATGAACAATTAACAACTTCTGCCACCACCTCTTTGCACTGAATAGAGATCCCTGGACAAACACAACCTTGTACACTAGCTCTCCCCAGACTCCAGGAAACTGGTAAGGCTGCAGAACCATCAGTAGGAAAACCTGCAGCCCAGAGACTGACATGAACTGTGTGGACTGGCAGAAAACTATGGCCCAAGTCCAACTGAAGTCTGAAAACGCAGTTACAGACAACCCCTCTGTTCGGCTTCTGGATCAGACAATGAGTTGAGTTTTAAAACTTCCGTTTGTTTGTTTTGCATCTCTTTCTGAGACCCTCTTTCTCTGACCTGCATGTACTCTGAAAAGCTGTATCTGGACCAGGGCTATTTCTCACTGTGAGCACCACATTAGCAATTTAGAGCACTGGAGAGCTTCTTTTTAGCTTCAAATTTTACAGCTGTACTTGTACACATCCCTGGTACTATTTTTCTCCTGGTGGACCAACCCAAGGGTGACGTTGCAGAGTTATCACCTAAAGCATCCGGCTTGCAATGCAAATAGTCCAGCACTACTTCTTCACACACATATGGTGCATCTCTGAGACCTGCAGCCACTGCAAACCTTGCTGATGGTAAAGCTGCAATGCTGACCCACAGTCCTAGAATCATAAGGAATCATACCCACTCAAACCCTGGTTTTCCTCTCTTTGCGTCACAAATAGTCTCCATGTGTTTATACAGTGCTTGGAGCATTTTGATGTAATTCTGTACCATTTTGCAAAGTTGTAAAGTTCTCCAGAACCACAGCAAATCTCTGGAGAACTAGAAAAAGAGCAGAAATAGGAGATAGAAAAATAGAATAATACTAGCAGTAGTCTGTGAACTTTGTGAACCTATTACAGAAACCCCAGATGCAAAATGCAATATAGAGCTAAATTCCAGCACCCATTACTCACCCTGCTTTTGCAACATGAGTAAGTCATGCAGGGAATAAGATACTGCCCTGCATAAGACATCCAGTATAACCTGGACAACACTACTTGAGGGATCTTCTGTCTCAAAACCAAAGAAGAAAAAACGAATGAAAAAGAAAGTAGAAAAATGACAATGTGAAAGTTCTAGTTCATCACCTATTAGAAAGACAAAGTATGAGTTGCAGTCACATAGATATTCCTTGAACTCTGATTTCAGAGTCGATACACATACTATGTTTTTGTCAGGCATTTGGCTAGTGGTAGATGATTCTGCTGGACATTAAGCATCTGCTGGGTGAGGAGGAGAGGGTGAGATATTTTTTATCATATTTAAACTCACTAACTCCAGCTCAGTTTTGTCTAAGATTGCCTCTAAGTGTACCAATGTGTAAGCTAGGCAAACTTCAGAAATAGGAAAAAAACAAATGAGGAAATTGTCTCTTGCTTTTTCATTCTCTCCTTATTTTTCAACCTTTCACTGTTACACATAGATTGCAAGTTGAATTCCCACTGAAAAATGCAAGGAACATGGTGTGGTTCTTGGGTGTGATTCTGTGTCCTGCATAGGTTTAAGAGCTGGACTCGATGATTCTACTGGGTGCCCTCCAGTTCAGTTGATCCTATGGTACTACAATAAGGGGTGGTTCAACCAAATCACAACCTCAGAACACAGCTTTCTGCATGGTCAGTGGTCCAGTCTCCTGTCTCATCCCACCACCAGTCACACCATTGTGAGCCTCACATTTCCTACCTTCCTCCTCTACTGACCAAACACCCTCTCCCTTCCCTTTTCCTCTTTTACTTGCTGCTCTGCACTATCATACTTTATCTCCCAAAAAAAAAAAAAAAGCTGACATTTTATATGAAAATTGAAAAGCTAAAAAGCTAATGAAGGACTCTAAGAACAATGTATCAAGGAAGCAAACATGTTTATACTGGGCTAATGTAGTCTCTCTGTGGTGGCCAGAAGTGAATACTTGTGAAAAAATGTGAAAACACGTTGTTTGGAACATCCCTAACCTGATAAGGTCTTAAAATTTCCATCAATTACTGATTTGGGGAAATCCTATGTAGCAGCTGGCATGCAGATTATTATACTCTGAATCCATACATTAACTTCCTCAAAGAATTCAGTGTCCTCTCATTTTTGTATCTGTGAGAAACAGTGATTAGTTGTTGTTTGAATCTTTTTACAGAGCCAATATGTGATGCTTCCTCTACCATCCTGTATGACTGCTGATGTACTACATCCAATCCAAACAGCCATAAAGTTTTGTTATACACCTAGTCAGTAATCACAAGCTGGTATTATCTTGCACAATAAAAACAAAACAACTATCATTATATCACATCTGTTTTCTAGCTTCAAGGAAGTGTTTAAAGGCAACTCTGGAACTATCCACATTTCTCAAAATACCTTTTCTAGTTTGTCACTCCCTAGTGCCAGTGGTCATACAGTGAAAATTAACTCCTATGTTTTCAAATGTAAGCCTGATGGTGAATATCAGCCCCCGATTTTCCATAGTCCAGAGTATACACATTCACAAATTATTGTAATACTTATAATAATGCTTTGTTTGCAAGCCTAAAAATAGGGCTAATGTTGCCTTAAGAAGATCAAATGAACAAGGTAGTCACTGTAGTAGTTTTAGCCTAGTTTTCAAGAGTTACAGACAACGTGATGTAAGAGGAGAAGAGCTCATATATAACTCAGGAAACACTATTTTCAAGAAATTTCAACAAATTTGAATAAAACCCCTTAGGGAGCCTTTCAGGTTTTGTTGACAATTTGTCAAGAATTTGTGTAGTTTCTGCAGCTGCATGTCATAGGATTTTCAGAATGGGTTGACTCAGACACACCCAATTATTCCTGTAGGGTTCTTTTATTTACAAGGCACTCTGTTAAAATGGACAGTTATGATTTGGCTATACTCATTACTCTGTTTTAATTGTCTTCACACACTTTCACATATCTTGGTCTTGATACTGCTGGGCTTCCTAGCAACATGAAGAAACTTAAGACTTGTTCTTTCAAAGTATTCATGACCTCAACCCAGAGAGTCCCATTAACCTCAGTGAATTTTAGATCATGTTGAATATATTGGACACCATCAAAAGCAGCAGTAAAATCTAAACCTGAAATAGAGGGACTCTGTGGTCTCTCTCTAGCCTTGTCATTTTCTCTAACCTTCACAATGAGTGAAATTCTGACCTCATTAAGATCACTGACGAACCTTCTATGGAAGATTTCACCAGTAATGTTTCACTTACAAGCTGATTCACTTATGCTGTTATTTCTAATTTGAGAGCAAACTGCCTAGAAAATTGTCACAATGTTTATTCCTTAAAAATAACTATCAAAAAAAAAGAGGCAAGGGCTGGAGAATACTGAATATATGAACTCAAAAGCTTAAGTGGTCAATTACAATTTCTCATATATCTGATGCAATTTTCTTTATGGTTGCAGCATAATCCTAAATTACTAGCAGGGCATTTGTCTTTTTCATTTCTTCTTTTTCCTTCATTTTCTTTTAAATTTATAGCTGCAAATCAATGCAAACTTATTCAGCAGATCACCCAGGAGAAAACTTCTATTTTCTAAAGCGAACATTGTGCTTTTGGGACCTCTCTGAAAACTTTTAACAATGTTCCAGCCTTGGGCCTTTCCATCCTCCAATCCCTAGCCTGAAAGCTTGCATTCTTACTAGCTGTCCCTTTTTAAATATGCTTTTGTAAAACTGCATTGAAGTGAAAAATGTCCATGAAGAATCCTGTTTTATTATTTTAAACAGCAAAGGTAGCTCTCCTGCCTTGATCCTGGCATCTTATAGATTTTTTTTTTTAAATGGCCAAAAATAGCAATAAAATAGACCAATTCCCAGTTTCCTGTGTTACAGCCAACAAACTGATCACATTATTACAGGATAACATCATCTCTTTGGAATTAGGCTGCTAGCTGAGGTCTTATTATAGTAGTGAATTCACACCGCCATGGTTAGCAATGTCAGCATTTCTATTATAATAGTCTTTTCCTCCTACTACTCTCTTTTCTCAAAGGACTGAAATTTGGACTTTAAAATGAACTTAAAGTTGAAGCTCTGACAACATAATCCCTGTCCATAAATCCAGGGCTTATCATTTTAGCACATTTCTGACAAGTAGCTTTGGAGTATTTTTAAGTGCAGGCCCAGTCATGCCTTCAGCCAACATCCAAAACTTGTGTATCCAGAGAATGTGGCACTGATTCCCATCACCTTCGTGGCTTTTAATAATCTCTTAATTTTAGGGAGCCACTGTTTTTAAAACTGTGCATCCAATCAACAGAGTGGACTGGAAGATGTATGTTGCCACCATTTCACTTCAAAACTGCTTCAGAACAAGGAAGTCATGCACAATACAGCACATTTCTCAAAAGCACTTAACTACGCAGTGTAAAGGATCTCAAACGGCTCCACCTGGGACCTCTGAACAGATGCAGGAGGCTCGTCGCACACTCGCCCTGAAGACATCTGCCATACGTTCCGGCTGGGACATGCCACGAGAACTCCATGGAAACCACAGGCAGCTAAAACCCTGCAGCTGGTTTGCTACGCAGGGCAGACCATGAATGGCACATCACGCTGGTGCTCCTTGGCGCTCTGACTTCGCGTCCTTTCCCCGGTCCTAGTCCCCTTTCCTCCCTCCACCCCTCTGTTCCCCTGGCCGTGTTTCCCTTGCTCGGATGAATACAAGCGACGCTCTCCGTGGCACACCGCCGGGGCGAGCACCCAGCCGGGCTGAGCCGAGCTATGGGGTCAATGCCGGAGGCCAGCCCTGGCCCGCCCGCCGGAATAAGCCCGCGGGTTTCGCCCTTGCCGCCAGAGCGAAGCCCCCTCCGGCCCACCAGTCCACGAGGGACGGACACCCCCTCCCGCACCAGACGGTCACTTACGTTGGGGGTGGGACCGCTGCCGGCCGCGGGGCCGGACCCCGGCCCGTCTCCCACCGGGGTGCCAGCCTGGCAAGGAGGGGTGTGAGGGGGGCGGCCTCCCTTTCGGTGTCGGAAGGGTGAATATTTGCCGGAAAACCAAGCGTTTATTCCACTATGCAGAAGCAGAGAGGGCCGGGGCGGGGGGGG